>JAJJKP010003832.1:0-14177 GCA_023805685.1 Ostracodinium gracile
CAATCCCCAATCCCCAATCCCCAATCCCCAATCCCCATTAAAATATACTAATTATTTATATATATAATATAAAAAATATGTAATAGAAGTTTTAGAAATAAGTTATTTATTAAATTTTAAATTTAATTTTTAAATAAAAAATGGAAGAAGAAATAAAAAGCAAATTATATTTAAATCCAGTACAAGAAATACATACATATAGAAAAAAATTAAATCCAATAAAACAAAAAATTCTTATTTCTTCAGCTCAATCTGAATCAAACAAATCAGTTCCAAATTTATTCAAAGGATTAAATGGTACGGTAATAATGCAGAATTGGAACACAAAAAAAAATATACCAAAAGAAATCGGAGAATTTATTAATTACCCATCTTTAATTGATCGAAAAAAGATATTTAATATAAAAAAAATAAACATGACAAGTTTAGCAAATAAAAAGCAAGGCAAATTATCTTTATTAGATAGACTAAGAAAATCAAAATTAGAAGATAATAAACCAAAAATGAAACAAATTGAAAAAATAAGACTAAATAATAGTCAAAAAAGCACAATAACTGATTTTTACAAAAAAAAAATGGACCAAAAAAGAAGTAATAGTACCCTTTTAATAGAGAGAATTGATGATGGTAAAAGTGAGACAATAATACCTCTAACAGATAGAACACAAATAAGAAGTAAAAATAAAGAAAAATTTCAAGAATTAGGATATAGAATACCTTTAAAGAAAAATAATAATGAAGCGATTGATTTTTCTACATTTAGACAATATTTATATTTAAGAGATAATGATTTTTTATATGCCAAAAGAGTCGGAGGTCCGGTCGATTTTGCCTTATGCTCATATAAAGATATTAATAAAAATTTTAAAGTGAATAAATTGAAACAAAATTTGTTTAGTAAAGGATTTATTAATAGAAACTGTGAATATTTAACTATTTCTAAAAATACAATTTTACATTATCAAAAAGGGATTCCACAAATATATACAATAGCTGATTGGACTAATAATTATATCAAATATAAAAAATTAATGAAAATTCCTTTGTTTAAGAATTTCAAAAACGCAAAATTGTTCGAATTATGGAAAAGATATTATCGTAAAAAACAAAGATTATATTATACTGAAAAATTAAGAAAAAGAACTATATTTGTTGAACCAAATTTGTTGGCTGGTATTTTAGGAATAAGAAAAATTATAAAAGAAATGGTTTTATACGATATGCTTAAATTATCCATTGGATCGCCTGTTTTTTTACACAAGTTTAATCAAATACATACTGATATTCTTGTATTAAATAATTCAAATATAGATAATTATAAAGTAAAAGTTAAAAAAGAATTATCCATTGCTTGTAATAAATCATATTTAGAATTTAAAAAACGTAAAAATATAACGTTGGATGATCCTTTTCAAATTGATGATGGTCAGAAAAAAAAAAATAACGCAGAATCAAAGAGCGAAAAAAGCGAAAAAGAGATTATTGAGAAAAACAATATAAAAGCATTTTTGAAGGATGCGATACCATATGCACAAGATGCTACAAGAAAGAGACATTTTAAAAAATTATTAAGATATATAAGATTAGTTGATATACTTTTTAATTACGCTAAAACTAATTTAATAATGAATTCATTAAGAAATTTTGAAAAAAAATTAGAAAGATTATATGAGGCATACGTAAATAAATGGACTGATATGCCTCTATTAATAACAAAGGTAATATCTTTAGGAGATAAAATATCATATAACCCTTCAATTGAATTAATTAAAGCAGCAATTTTCGATAATTTCATACAAGAAAATATTTATGCTGTAGTAAATATAAAAAATTTTGTGGATCCCGAAGAGTTCCCACAATATATGGTTTGCTTTGAAGAAGTATTTGATATATCAATAGATCAAAACAGTGCATTAAATGCCAGAATTAAAGAAGATAATGAATTTAATGAAGTTTTTAATGGTATAAAAGATTATTTTGAAAAATGCCATGAAGCTTTGGATAAAGCTGCAAATGATTTAAATCCTTCATTAATTAATTATAATAAATTTATAAAAATTAATTTTCATAAAATTGAAGCTGAGGCTAATCATACTGAATTAATTAATTATATACAAAGTTTTAAAAATGAGGGAGAAGTTGTAAAAAAATTAAGAAAAAAAATAAATATAGGTATTTTTGAATTTCATTTGGACCTTTTTTTAGAGCAAGTTATTAATGTCCCATCTGACTCATTAAAAAAAATATATACGATTATACCAAAAATATTAATGCGTAAAGTAGAAGAATTAACAAATGAAATTGAAACTAATTTAAATAATATTAATGTAACTGTGGCTAGTAATGATATTGAAGGTTTTATTAAATTGAAGAAATCTGTAGATCATTGTAATAACATTAAAGCAAGTATGGAAGAAAAAATAGATGAAATACATGAATTAAATAGTATCACAATGAATTATAAAGAAATAAGATTAGAAGATTTTGAAAAAAGAAAATATGAATTTTTAATTAATATAAGAACTACTTATGAAAGGAAATTAGATTCAATGATTTATTTCATAGAACAAAATATACAACAGTTTCGTGCTGATTTAGTGGTAAAAATAAGAAAATATGATGAGATGTTAAAAAAAATACATCATGAATTAAATGAAGATCAGATAAATAAATATAATGAAGATACTTTAGGACCTATTTTATTTTTGGAAGAAAAATCTTTTAGAATAACTAAAGCCATAGAAAATAAAAAAATTTTTCAACAACAAGAAATTGATATCGAAATGGATAAAAATGCTAGGTCCAATTTTGAACATTTAGATTTAGTAACTTATGAATATGATTTAAAAATGACTATTTGGAAATATTTACATGAATATCAAGAATGTATAGTAGAATGGGAAAAAACGCAATTAATGGAAATTAAATTAGATATTATGGAAGAAAAACTAAATACTTGGAATAAAGAATGCGTTATAGCTATTAAAGATTTAGATGATGCAGAAGTGGCAAAAGAATTTTTGGAGAAAGTAAAAAGATATCAAAAAATATTACATATATTAAAAATAATATATAATGATAATGTTCAAAAAATTGATTATTTAAAAGATTTACTAAAAAATGCTCTTAATATAGCTATTGATTTTACTGATCCTACTTTTACATTAGAAAAATTAATTGCTTTAAATGGATTATTTGAAACAATACCATTATTAGATGAAATTAACAGAAGAGCAAATGAAGAACATAAAATAAAAGACATATATAAAAAAGTTATGGATATAATTACTGTACATCATATACCATTTAAAGTAAAATTAGATAACGAAAAAGCTATAGCAAAATATATTATTACTTATGAAGATTTTGATAAAGAGTATGAATTCATTGAAGAAAATTTAAATTTATTAAACAGAGAATTATTAAATCCTTATATAACAGTAATTGAAAGAGATTTTAGAATGTTAGTTAATAATATTTATAAATATCAGTATTTTTTGGATACGTTTTATGATTATCAATTATATATGTTAAAAATTGATAATTTAATTTTTAATTCTGACTTTGCTAAAGAGTTGCCGGCTGAGTTCAAAAAATTATCTAATGAATCTTTAACTAAATCACTTATGAAAACATTAAAAGATTCGACAATATTAAGTAAATATATTGAATATGCCCATGATAGAAGTATAAATAATTTAAAAGCTTTGATAAATAATTATGAATATAATTATAAAGCAATAAATCAATTTTTGTTAAAAAAACGAAAAGATATACAAGAATATTATTTATTGAATGATGAAGATTTAATAAATTTAATTGAAAATAAAGATTCATATGAAATAAGACAAAAATTATTACTTAAAATATTCCCATATATACAATCAATTGATCCTGGAAAAGAATCAGATGAAAATATGAAATTTACCACAAAATATGATGATGAAACAATTACTATTAAATATAATAAAACAACTAGGTCGTTTAGAGATGGTATTGAATGTATAGAAGTTGGGTTGGCGAAAAAAATAAAAGATTATTTGAAAAATTTTAAAAAAATATTTGATAATTCCATAAAGCCTAAATCTAATACAAAACCAAGAAATTTAATATATGATTTATTAACTAAAGATAATTATAAAGATAATTTATATCAATTGTTATTTCTTTATACTTATCATGTAATATTTAATTCATTAGAGAAGACTTTAGAAAAAGAAAATGAAGCTTTTGATAAAATGTTTGATTTATATCATGAATTAAAAGACGAATGGGAGAAAAAATATATAAAATTATTAAAAACTGAGAAAAATTTTGGAAAAACTAAATTATTAATATCTGTAATTGCCATAATTAATCATTTTATAAAAACGATAGAAAATTTAATTAGAGAAGATGTCACCAAAATAAGTGATTATGCTTTTAATAAAGTTCTTCAAATTAAAATTGAAAATGATTCAGTTGGTATTAAATTGCTAAATTTTAATTTTGAATATGGTAATGAATACGTAGGATTAAATTATGATTTTTTTATTTTACCTCAAACTGAAAAAACATTTATATCTATTATAAATGCTTTTTATTATCATAAATCTTTTATTTTATATAATAATCAAAGTTATTTTAAAAAACAATTTTTAAGCATAGTATCAAATATACTTGGCAGAAATATTTCTTTCTTTACTTCAAATCAAACTTTTAATTTACCAGAATTGAATAATATTATTTATGGAAATATGAGAAGTGGTCAAATTATATGTTTTGAAAATATTGAACTATTAAATTTAAATGTATTAAAAATAGTAATTGATAGAATAAGTGAAGTTTTCAGACTAATTCATTCAAAAGAAGAAGAAGGCTTTTTTAATGATAAAAGTGGTGAAAAATATATTATTAATAATAAAAGATTTAATTTATTTTTGTCATATAATATTGATTCTTTTCATGTAAATAATAAAGATTATTGTTTACCATTATGCATTAAAAATAATTTTAGAGTTATAGGAATAAATTATATAGATTTTAATGCTTATATGCAATTGGTTTTCAATTCTTATTCCATTAATAAATCCAATGAAATAATTTCTAAAATTATATTTATACTTAACTTTATAGACCTAAAATACCATATTCTATCTTTTTGTGCCCTCCCCCAGTAATACAGACTATTATTTTTGGGGGGGGCACAATTAGACAATTTTTTGAAAATTCAAAATTTTTTTTCGATGGGGGGTACAATTAGACAGGAGGTACAAAAAGATAGAATATGGTATATGAGGAAATGTTTTTACTTATTTAAATTCAAAAAATTTAATGGTATAAAATACAAAGGTGATTTATTAAATAAGAAAAATTTGAAAGAAAAAATATTTCCTTATTTATTTACAAAATTAAAAAATGAACTTATTTTAACACGAAGCGAAGTAAATAAAAAAAATGTTAACAGAATCGTAAAAAAATGTCTATTAGATATTATAACACCTTTTATAAAAAGAGATAAAAATTATAGAGAAGAAGTTGAATCATTAATTAATATAACATTATTTGATTATGAAGAATGCGAAATTAATAATGAACTTAAAAAAAAGAAAAAAGAAGAAACTAAAAAAAGAACAGAAGAAAATGAAGAAATATCTTTAGAAGAAAATATATTTTTAAATAATTATAAAAATTTTTCTTTTGACAAAGGAAATTATATCGAAAATATAAAAAATTTATACTATAATTTAAAAAATAATAAATCATATGTATTAATAGGCCCTACATTATCAGGAAAAAGTAATGCATTAGTTACATTAAAAGATATTTCAAAAAAATTGAATAGCATTAATAATGAATTATATCCAATTATATCATATATAAAGATTTATCCTAAGTTTAAAGATTATAAAGATATTTTTGTGATAAATGATTTGAAATCCGCATATCAGAATGATAACATATATTTAAAAAATATGATTTGTTTTTTAGATAATGGAGGAACTTTTATGGATGAATTGCATGATCATTATCAAAAAATTTTTTACATAAAAAAAGAAGAAGAAGGAAAAGAAAAAGAAGATAATAAAAATAATGACATAAATAAAAACGAAATACAAAAAGATGAAAATTTGAATGAAAATAATTGGAATGAAGAATATAAAAAAAATAAAAATATCGCAAAAAATGAATTTAAATTAGTAATTTTTGATGGAAGTATAGAATATGAATGGTACAAATATATAACTGATTATAAAAACGAAAATAATAATTTTACTTTTCAGAATGGCTTAAATTTATATGATAAAAAAATAATATATGAGACAACATCTTTATCGAAAGCATCTCCATCTTTTATTATATCTCAAAATATTATATCTTTTGATTATAATTCATTTGACTGGTTAAACTTATGTTATGCACATGTCGAAACAAATTATAAAATAACAAAAAATGAGGAATTGAAAAATTATATCAAAGGGTTATTTGTAAATTATTTGCCAGGTATTATTGATTTTATTGAAGCTAATAAAATAAAAAATATAGATTTTTGTATAAATAATAATTTTATAGTAAAAAATGTGATAAATCTGTTTGATACATTTTTACCTGAATTCGATTTTACTGATATAAAAATCGGTAGAAGGAACGACGATTATGTACCTAGGATTGAAATAGTAAAAAATCAAACTTTATCAATATTTATATTTTGTACTGCATGGACAATGAATTTATTAACAAATTTTTTAATAAAAACAAAGATAGAAAAAGTAATTGGAGATTTATTTAAAGCAGATGATTTAAAAGGGCCTATCTTTGATTATTATTTAGATGAAAACTATTCTTTTTGTTTATGGTCACAACTTTTAAAAGATCCACAGTACGAACCTCCAACATATAAAAAAAATACTGTATATTATTATGATCATAATTTTATTTTCACTATTGAAAACTTTCCATATTTTTACATTTTGAATCGTTTAATTTTAGCAAATAAGCCACTCTTTATTTTTGGGAAACAATGTTCGGGTTTGTCATTTTTAGTAAATAAATGTTTAGATGTGTTAGATAATAATAATAATAATAAAGATGTTAAAATTATAAATATTAAAATGACATATGGAATGTCAACTAATTTTATTGAAAATAAAATACCGTAAAACTCTGATTAATCCCCCCCTCAAAAAAAATTTTTTGCTCCCTGGACAAAAACCCTACTTAATCCCCCTCTCATTTTTGGTCAAAAAAACATTCTAATAATATATCAATCGTAAAAATTATTATTTTATTATTATAATTATTCATACCCCACTTAATCCCTCCTCGAAAAAAAGTGCCTCTCTCTGACCCAAGGGGGGGATTAATCATGGTTTTATTGTAAATAAAGATATGGATCTTATTTTAAGAAGAGTTTATGGAGAAAAATATCAAAGATATACTGTGGTATATATAGATGATGTCAATTGTTGTCAAAAAAAAAATATTTTTAATGAATATATAAGATATTTATTAAATGAAAAATTAACTTATGATAATAAATATAATCAAATAAAATATTATAAAGATTTTAATATAATAAATTCTGGTAATTATTATAATAATTTACTACAAAATAATAAATGTAAAAATGATTCCTGTTATGATGATAATAATGAAAAAGAAGATTTTACTCGTTATCTTAATCAATTTACTTTAATAACTTTAAATATTTCGGAATCAAATTATATTAGTATTTATAAACCTACATTGGAATTTCATTTTAGGACTTATGTTCCAAATATATCAAATATAATTTCTAATCAATATTTAGCAGTATTATTTAAAATGAACGAATTATTAATAAAAGAAATAAAAATTAGTTATTCTAACATACATTATTATATAAATATTCGAGACATAACAAAAATTGTACAAAAATTTAATAAATTTATATTCAGAGGTACCAATGAATATACTGAATATCTCAAAAAAATATTTTTATATGAAACATATTCATTATATTCTAATAAATTTCATTTAACGTCAGATATTGATATATTTAAAAAAATTTTAGTTCAATCATATAATTCATCATTTAAACAAGATAAAATAGATATTGATATTTTTAATAGCATAGATAAAGATGAATCTTTTATGTTTTGTAAAAATTTCATTGATGTATATAATGAAAATCCTGAGGAGAAATATATTCCACCAAAAGATATGGAATATGTATTTATTGAGAATAAAGCAGATATAAAAAATTATGTAATAAAAAAACTAAAAAATTTTTATTCTGATTATTATTCGAATGGCGGTGTAAAAAACTCCGAAGATCAATATTATATAATTCATGAATATAATGATAATATGATAAATACAATAATAAAAATGGTAAGATTATTAGATAATGAATATCCAAATATAATTTTAATTGGAGACAATTATAGTGGAAAAGAACTTATGATGAAATGTGCATTATTTATAATGAAATATAATTATATTGATATAAATATACATAAATTATTGACTAAAAGTAAGGATTTCTTTGAAGAAGAAACTATCATAAAGACTTTAGCTGAAGTCGTTTTTAATGATAAAAAAATTTTTATACTATTCCAAAATGATATATTTGATAAAATAGATGAAGATATGAAAATATATATATTTGAATTGATCTCGGCTTTAATTGATCCTGATGTTGCCATTGAAAGATTTAGTAATTTCATGGAACTTATAAATGATAAAGATAATTATTATAATGATGATAATTTATCTATGGAACAAATCAAATCAAGAATTAAAGGTAATTTGCAAATTATAATATCTATAGAACATTTTAATGATATTTATCGTAATTTATTTTTAAATTATCCGAATATAGTTAATCAATCAAATATTCTATTTGTAGATGGTATCAATGATAGTTCGCTTAGATATATTTCCGATTATATTTTTTCACATGTAGATACTGATAAAGAAGAAAAAGTAAATAAGAAAAATATATTATTAGATATACATAATTTCGCTAAGGTACTTTATAAAGAATTTAGTAAAAAAATAAATATAGATATTCCAATAAATCAAAGAAATTTTTTAAATATGTGTGAATTTTTCACTAAAAATTATAAAAAATATAAAAGTATATTAAGTAAAAAAAAAGAAAATTATGAAAAAATATTAAACGCTATGGAACAAGTTGGAAAAGTAATCGAGGAAAAACAAAAATTAATCGAAGAAATATCACCTAATAAAGAGAGTAGTGAAAAACTCATAGAAGAATCGAGAAAATTAATAACGAATAAAAATAATGAAAAAAATAAAGTAAAAGGTAAAAGAAGTGATGAAGATAAAATAATTAAAGATTGTATAAAACAAAAAGAAGCAAAAAATAATCAACTAGAAGAAATTTATAAACCGGCAAAAGATTTAATGAAGAAAATAGGCACAAATATATCTAAATTTACTGATAAAGATTTAGTTGAATGCAAAAATACGTGGGAAACTTTCCAATTTGGAAAATTTTTATTACAAAAAATATTTATATTTTTAGGAGATGATAATGGAGAAGATTATGATTACGTCAAAAAAAATATATCACCAAGACAACTCAAAAAATTTGTTAGCATTGATTATACTAAAAATATGCCCGAATATCATAATTTTGTTAAAGAAATAATGGATAACCCAGAATTTAGCTTCATTGAGAAATATAATAATAAAAATTTCAGATTAGCATTATTAATATGTGACTTTATTTCTGCTATTAATAAATTTTTTATACTTTATGAAGAAAATATTGAAATAAGAAATGAAATAGTAGCATTGGATAAGAAAATTGAAGAAGGAACAAAGACAATAAATAAATATATAGAAGAATTTAAATCAATTGATAATGAAATAGATGAAATACAAAGAAAAATTGAAAATTATGAATTAAATAGAAATAATGTTTGTGTTCAAATAGATAAATACAAAGGACTTATAAATTCTTATAACACATTTACAACGCTTACAAATGAGAACAAAAAAATGTGGATAGAAAAAAAAGAAAAAACTGAAAATTTATTAAAATATTTCAATTATTATCTAATATATATTTCCGCCTTTATTAATTATGCTCCAATATTAAATAGAAATTACAGAACAAAATTCACAAATTATTTAATGAACTTAATGAACGAATCCATCGAGCAGACTAAAAATAAATCCGAAACGAGTAAAAACGCTAAAAGTGAAAGTGAAGATTCTAAGATGGATATGCTTCCAATACAATACTTAAATTTTTTTGATTTAATGCTGAATTTTTTGGACATAGCAGGTGCAGATAAAGAAATATATACATCGTGTAGTATATACAATAATTTTTTGAAAGACAATTTCATGATAATGTATATATTAAAAAATAAAACACCTCTAATAATAGATTATACACAATATGCTAAACAAATAATAAAAGAATATTTAGAATTGGAAAAAAGTAAAAATATTCATAACATATCGTTTAACAATAATATAAATGAACAAAGTAATGATTTTAAAGAAAAATTAAATAATTCATTAAAAAATGGATTACCTTTATTCGTAGAAGGTATTAATGATATAAATAAAATATATTATTTATTTTATAATTATGTTATTCGTAGATTTGGAGGCGATAAATATAAAAGAACAATAATCATTGATGATCATAAATATCTTGTTAATGATAATTTTTCGCTTTATTTATTTAAAAATATAGCGGGTAAAGAAAGTTTAAAAATCGATAATAATAACGTAAATGACTACACCACAGTGATTTTTATATTTTTTATAAAGCATAAATTAAGAGATATTCTGGATAAGCCTGCAAAATACATATCGTAATCATCTTTAAGAGCCCCCTAAATATTTTACCAAATTTTCTGCATTTTTATTATTCATAACAAAATCAGTTATCTTGTCCCCCAAATAATATTATTTCACTTAAAAATAGCAATAAATTATTTATTTATTTTTATTTAAAATTAAATATTTTTATATTTTATTAAAATATATTATAAAAGCCATTGTCCAGTCTCTCTTTAATTTTGACAAAATTTTTCAAATAAATTTAGGGGTAAGACAATGGGTTTTACAATAATTTGTTATAGAATAATTGAATAGATTTGATATTGATATTTTTTTATGAAAATTCATTCTTCAGACCTTCATTGCTTTAATACCTCCTCATAAAATTCCAGAAAAAAAATAACGCTTATAAAGGGGGATTTAGTGAGTATACAATAATAAGATGAGAAATAAAAAGATAGGCTTAATGTACCAAAGTAGGCTACAAACGAATCAAAATGTTATTAACTGTTTTGTACTTAATTGAAATAATCAGAACTATCACACGCATAGTTCTATTTGTTCAAATAAATTGAGAAAAGTTAATTAGTGTAAAATATCTATGATGGTAAAAAAACCTATATTTAATACAGATAGGAATATCCCAAAAAACAGAAAGATGATATGAACTAAAAAAACAAGATAATTAAGTTATCCAGATAATATGAGCATTTACTATACATACTTTAATATGTTGTTAATTAATTTCAATATAAGTAAAGAAGATATAAAAGAGATATTATTTTTAGATATTTCTAAAATTAGGAACGAATCAGCATATTTAGGTCTAAAGGCAATAAGAAATGAAAAAGTAAAAGAATCATTAAGAAAATTGGATATAGAACAAAAAATGATGACCTCTATATTACAATTGGATACTTCAGGAAATATAGATAGACTAAATACGACTGAATCACTAAATGAAAAATATACGGTTGAGTGTCAGATGTATATTGATATTCATAAGTCAATGGAAACTTTGACCTTATTGATTTTATCAGAGGGGAAAAAAGTATATATTTAGCTTTATATTTTATATTATCATATCTCCATCTGATAAATGTATAGATGTTAAATACTAGATATAAAAAGCAGAGATTTGGCTTAGATATAAATTATAATAAATTATGTAAAGATTCATCACAATTAATTAAATGGATAATGCGTTTTAATCTTTATAGTAATAATATGTGATATACTATGTTATAGGTCTTTTATTTATTTATGTATTTGTTATATAATAAATAACAGAAAGGCTAATCAATTAGAAATATCATATTTAATTGAACCTTCAATTCTCCTGAAATATTTGAAGGATTATATAAAAGAAAAAACCTTACTAAAAAGGCAAATATCATTAATATTATATAATAACCCCACTTCAAATTCTGAAAATACATAAAAATCTGAGATACTGAATATATATACCTTAAGCCACCAAATAATGGCTCCACTAAGTAAAAAAAAATATCATAAAAATATTTTTATTATTTGTGAGTGAATGGTAGCCTCTTTCTCCGAAAAATGTTTTAATGTTTTATTTCTCTATTATAGGAGGGGTATTATTTGGTGATTTGAGGTTAATTTTTGATAAAATAATCAAAAATACTATATTGGAAAAAATTAGAGAATAACAGTAATTTCGGAAGGAAAGAAAGAAGATAAAGATTATAAAAGATTAATGTATGATGAAGAAAATCATGAAAATAGTGACATTGACAAAGACAACGAGGAAAGTGTAATGAGTAAAAAAGATGAAGACAATTTGGATAAAAACGAAGAAGAAGGTGAAGGCATAATAAACATAAATACAGTTAAAGATGAGGAATTTATATATGAAACTAATGAAGATGCTAAAGCTTTAATTATTTTTATTTACAATAAAATAAAAAATATATATATAAGAAAAGATTTACAAGATTCGTTATTATTATTATTTAGTTTTCTATATTGTAATTTCATCAGAAAATTTCCTCTACCTTTTAAGCAAAGTTTTATGAATTATTATTTATTAAATAATAATTTTGATAAATTAGTAGATTATGAAGAAATAAAATCATCTCCTATAAAAAACATAAATAGTCAACAATGGACAATTATCAATAAAATAAATTTGAATTGTGCAGATATTTTTGAAGATATAATTGATAACATAAATAATGGAAAAGATAAATGGAATACATATTTATATGATGATATAGATTTAATAAATGTGAATAATAATTATTATATGAGTAGTTTAACCCTTCCTGATAAAGATTTAGAAAATGAAGTAGATCCTTTGATTAAATTTTTATTTTTTTCAATTATAAAACCTAACAAAAAAGAATTTATAATAAAAGTATTTTTAGATAATACAATAAATAAAGAGAATGAATATAAAATAAGTAGTGAAAAAAGAAAAAAATCAGAAAATATAAAAAAAGATTCAGTAATTGATGATATTAATGAAGAAGAAGAAAATAATAAAATTTTCGTAAAAAATAAAAAGTTGGAAAAAATTTTTGAAAAAATGGAAAATTTTGATTTAATAAAAGCTTATAAAAATTTCAATCTAAAAAGAGATCATGCATTAGTGCTATTAGCTCCAAAAAATAATATTGATTTATATGATAACATATTATATAATCATTGTTATCTTAAAATGTTTAGTAGTACTTCTTCTGTGATTAATGAAAAAAATATGCAAGGGGGACTTAACAATAATCAAAGTCCAAACGAGCATTCACCTGTAAAGAATAATAAAATAAATGAAGAAAACGCCAAAGAAACTGCAAATAAAAATGAAGAAGGAGGAGCCCAATCACAAGGAGTTCAACAACAAAATGAAGTTAAATATAAAGAAATAATTCTAGAAAATAATGAACTAACTCAACAAGATTTTGATTTCATTAAAAGTAATATTAAAATAGGTACTGTTATTGTAATTAAAAATGCACAATTTTTAGGGAATCAATTCAATGATTTATTAATGGATATAAATAATATTAAAGCCGAAGATATTTCACCTGCTTTTAGGTTAATATTAATATGCAATAATAATGAAATAATACATAATAAAAATATATACGAAGAATGTCTTATAGTTAATGATAATTTATTATATGATGAAGAAAATATAAATAAAAATAAAGATATACCAATTAAAAAAAGTATATTAAATATAATTTATAAAATACCAATAGATATGTATGCTTTATTATTGAATAATACAAATATATATATGAGATTATTTTTACGAAAAATTACTTTCCATTATATATTAACATTTGGTTTATTACATTCTATGCATCTTAAAAATCCATTTTATTTCTCTAATAAAGATTTTTATTGCTTATATAAATTTATTG
>JAJJKP010003833.1:0-14050 GCA_023805685.1 Ostracodinium gracile
CCAATCCCCAATCCCCAATCCCCAAT
Organism: Ostracodinium gracile; assembly: GCA_023805685.1. Lineage (NCBI taxonomy): Eukaryota > Ciliophora > Litostomatea > Entodiniomorphida > Ophryoscolecidae > Ostracodinium > Ostracodinium gracile. The sequence goes on from JAJJKP010003833.1 coordinate 27, forward strand.
CCCCATTTTCATACAAAAATAAATGATAATATTCAAATAAAAATTAATTTTAAATGTTTATAATTTACATAAATAATTTATATTACAAAAAAATAAATATTCATTATAATTTTTTATTTTTTAGATATCTTTTTTAAATTTAGGATTGAATTTTTTTCCATCATTCCAATCGAAAAATTTTCTAGGTTCTTGACTTACTTGTGACCCATAATAATCTGATTCTTTTTTTGTACATACATTATGTCTAAAATCATGAAAATTAAAAACTGATCTACTTGGATTATACTCAATAGGTTTCAATCTACAAGGATTAAGATTTTTATCAACAAATGCCAACATTCTTCTTGGTTTTTGTTTTAATGGATTATTATATTCAACCGACATAAAAACATCATTATTTTTATTCTTTTCTCCTTTGTGTTTTGTTTGCATCCATTGTGGCATCAATTTACTAGTAACCTCCATATTTAAAACTCTCATTTTTTCTAAAGCTTTTCTTCTATCTTCATCTTTAGGATTAACAGTCAACCAATTATAATTTTTTGAAAATACAGTTATAGTATCTTCTTTTTTAGCAATTTCTTCTTTGAATAATTTTACTTTCCAATCTGGCACTATATCAAACCATTCGGGGGCTCCCGGTGATATTTTTGTTTTGTTTGGATTTCTAAAATTATTAAATATTAAAAAAATTATATTATTTTTAATTTTTTTTACTTACTGATTTATTATCCACCAATTTTTATGACGCAAAATATTTTTTGTAGTTTTATCAAAATATAAGGCATTTGGTTTTAATAATTTTATTTCATGTTTTTTATTAGTTATATCTTCTGTTGAATAACTTTTTCCTAATTTTATTTTTTTCCAGTAATCGCTATATTTTTCTGGTTTTATTATATTAATTTTATTTAATTTTTCATTATCTTTTTTAAATCGTTTACAACCAAATATTTTTTCAACACTTTTATTGTTGTTATAATTATAATCTAATCCTTCTGATTTATTATTAATTGTATTAGTAGTTGTATTATTTGTTACATTTTTGTTTTCAGATTGAATTGTCTTATTATCATTATTATTTATATTATTATTATTGTTGTTATCAAAGCTTTTATTTCCTTTAATTAAATTAGGAGATATAACCATTTTATCTTTTAATTCATAAAAAATATTTCTTGAAACATTTTTTCCTCTTTTTATTTCTGAATTAATATCAATGGTAAATAATTTACTTTTAATTAAATTAAGCCATTCCAGACTATTTATATTGTTTTTTTTCTGATTTTCTTTATTATCTTCATTTCTGTTGTGAATACTTAATAAAGGATCTAAATAATTATTTTCGTTTCGATTTAATTTATCCAAAGAGACTATGTTTTTTACTTTTTTTGAATTATCAAATAAAGAGTTATTTATTGATAAAAGATTTCTATCAAATAATTCATGTGAAGACCTATTTGGTTTAAGAATTGGGGGAGGTATTGGTGTCATATCACAAAATGTTGATATATTTTTATATGTATTTTTTTTATTTTTTCCAAGTGCATAAAACTCTAAAGGATGATATACATTACTTATTTTATTTATATCTTTTATAGGCTCAATTGAATTTGTTTCTTTGTTTTTAATATTATTTGAACTATCAATTTTATTTATATTGTCTTTTTCTTGGGGAACATTTGACATTTTATTAATTATTTATTCTTATTTAAGTTATAATTACATAAGAAAAATCTACCATTTTGAATAATTTTTTACAACACTTGACTCTCGTATTTTATACATAAAAAACTATAATACATATATTACTTTAGGTGATATAATGCTAATAAAATATTCAGATAAAGAACTAGATTTATGTGCAAGACTAATGAGAGCAGAAGCGCTAAGTGATGGAGAACTAGCAATGCTAATGGTAGGAAATGTAATAGTCAATAGAGCTATAGCAAATTGTTTAGATTTTAAAAAAATAAGAACTATTTATAATGTTATATATCAAAATCCAGGTGGTTTTGTTGGAACAAATAGTAGTCTGTTTAATAACTCAAGAGCAAACACAAAAGAAAAAGAACTTGCTAAAAGGGTATTAAAAGGAGAAACATACTATCCAGCTACTCATGCATTATGGTTCTATGCACCAAAAAAGAATGAAAATTGTAAAAGTACATGGTTCAAACAAAAAAACACTGGTAAATATAAAACACATTGTTTTTATGCTCCAAAAGAAGGAATATGTAATGAATTGTATTAAAAACAATAAAATGTTATAATTAAAACCTGAAAGGAACAAGTATGATAGCAAATATAATAAATAGTATCGGAGATAGTTACTTAATAAGCAAAAAAATATATTCAATAATAACTACCATAATAGCTGTAATGGTTTTTCATAAAACTATTTATTTTGTTATTGGAATGTTCTTTACAAGAAAATTTAAAAAAGCAAAAAATAATCATAAATATGGAATATGTATAGCAGCTAGAAATGAAAGTACAGTAATTGGTAACTTATTAGATAGTATTAACAAACAAGACTATCCAAGTGATTTATATAAAGTATTTGTGGTATGTGATAACTGTACAGACAATACAAAAGAAATAGCAGAGTCTAAAGGTGCAGTGTGTTATGAAAGATTTGATGAAGAACATAAAACAAAAGGTTATGCTCTACAATACTTGTTTAAAAATATCGATAAAGATTATGGTATAGATTCATTTGAAGGGTTCTTTATATTTGATGCAGATAACTTGTTAAAAAGTAATTTTATTTCTAAAATGAATGATGCATTTGATAGTGGTTGTAAAATAATAACTTCATATAGAAATACAAAAAACTTTGATGAAAATTGGATATCATCAAACTATGCATTACACTGGATTAGATCTATTAGAACTAACCATAGAGCAAGAAGTGTTCTAAGACTTGCTACAAATATACAAGGAACAGGCTTCTTATTTTCAAACGAAATAGTTAAAGATGGTTGGAAATACACATCACTTACAGAAGATAGAGCACTAACAGCAGATGCAGTAGCTCAAGGATATCAAATAACTTATCAAGATGAAGCTGAATTTTATGATGAACAACCAACAAGTTTAAAAATAGCATTAAGACAAAGACTAAGATGGTCTAAAGGACACTTGCAAGCATTTGCAGAATCTGGGCCTTACTTATTTATAAACATATTTTTTGGAAAACTATTTTTAAAAACAAAATGGAAACAAACAGAGCAAAAGAAACAAACAAATATATTTTTAAAAATATTAGAATCAATAAGACATAGATTTGCTTCATTTGATACACTTGTTCAACTAACTCCAATTGCTTTTATCAATCTAGTAAAATGGTTAATAGTAAGTGTATTAATTTATTCTTGTTATACATACACTTATGGATTAAATGATGCTAATATATTTTCAGGTTCAGTATGGCTTGCTAAATCATTAGATAAACTATTTAACATACATATAACTTTAGAACCAGGAATAAAAGCATTATATGTAACAATATTAATTCAAATATGGCTTAGATTACTATATAGAATTGGAATTTATTTTTCTAATATGTGGATGGCAGTATATTTATTAATAATTGAAGAAAAAAGAATAAAGAAGATGACACTATTAAACAAAATAAAATTTGTACTAATGTGGCCATGGTTCGATATCATAGGAAGATACACTACATATATAGCATTATTTAAAAAAGTTACATGGAAACCAATACCACATGAAAGTAAAATAACAATAGATGATATTGGAGTAAACAAATGAAAAATATGTTAAGTCAATTATATAATGAGGGTTTAGCTACCACATTCTATAAAAAACCATTAAATTTTATAGATAAAAAAATAAAAAATAAAAAAGTAGTAAAACTATTATCCTATGTATTAAAAGCATTCTACACAATATTTATATTATTAATAGTTATATTATATTTATATAGGAAATTAAAATGAGAAGTATTTACTTCTCATTTTTAAAATAATTATATTTTAATGTTAAATCATTCTTTTTAGCTAAATAATTAACATATTCATTCTTTTCATCAAGTACATTTGGATTAATCTTTTTATTATTAGTAACCATTCCACTTTCTACATATACATTACCATCATACCAAGAATAATCATTAAAGAACACTATACCATTATATTTACTATTTAATGCATCAGACCCTATATAATTATTAGTATTATATTTATATCCATACAAATTAAGTATTGTAGGTAATATATTTAATTGACTAGTAACTTTATTAATTTTAGTTTTAGATAATTTACTAGACCATATAAACCAAGGAGTATTATTAATTAAATTATTAGATGTTTCTTTATATCTATCTAAGATACTTTTATCAGATAATGTATATAAATAATGATCAGTAAATACTACAATAGTTGTATTATCTAAAAGTTTCTTTTCTTTTAATTTATTTATTAATAACTCAACCATATAATCTGTTTCTTTTACTTGTCTTCTAACACATTCTTCTTCGCTCATTTGAACAAATTCAGGATTTTCTATGTCTTTATTATCTAAATCATATAATAACTTACAAGATTCTTTAGTATTAGTAAAAGGCATATGTGAAGTATATGCTATTATATAATCCACAAATGGTTCACTACTAAACATAAGATTACTATATTCTTCATTTAATATTAATTCTCTATCTAACATATATGAATCATCTGAATACTTAGTATGATCAATAAGCCCATAATAATTATCATAACCCCAATTCTTATAATTAACACTTCTTGAATAATACTCACCAGTATTCATATGAAAAGCATTAACACTATAACCCGATTCTTTAAATAACTTTGCAAGTGTATTTGGAAACTCATTTTTATTAAATGAATATGCATTCTTAGTAAATGATAATGGTGTTACATAACCAGTATTAACAGCAAACTCACTATTAAATGTACTACCACCACCATTATAAAATGAATAGTGTTTAGTAAAATTAATACCATTATTCATTAATTTGTATAATGTAGGAGTATCATTTTTATTTAATAACCAATTATCAAGACCCTCAAGTTGTATAAATATTAAATTTTGACCCTTAAGTTTTCCAGTATATTTATTCTTAACACTCATACTTTCATTATAACTAGATTTTAAAAATTCCATATCTTCTTCATTAACTGTTTCTTTACTCTTTAAAAATGTAACATAGAAATTTCTAAAATTATATTCATAAAAGCCACTTATTTTCATACTCTTATTAGAATCATTAAATGAATTATAAATGTTTTTTGGATTTCTCCAACTAGACCATGTCAAATTAGCATTTGCTCTTCCTAAAGATAAAATAGCAAGTATATGAATAACTAAAGTAATAGCTACCATTTTAAGCATTCTTCTATAATCTGTATGATTAATATCTTTATACTTTCTAAATCCAATTACAAAAAATATAATAACAATTATAATAGCTACAAATACAAGTTTATTAGTATTTTTAAGTGCTTCTAACATATAAGGAGATCCCTCACTTATAGCTGTAAGTAAACTAAAATCAAAAAATGATTTCATATTAGAATAATATACACTATGAACTAAGAACAAAGATAAAAAGAAAACATTACAAAATATATATAATATTTTCCCAAACCATTTCTTTAAACATGTACAAATACCTATAAATAAAAGTATCCAAGATATACTAAAAAATAATGGTGATATAAATAAATAATTAGAATAATTTATGTTACTAGCAAATATAAAAACAAAAGCCTCAATTAATATTAAAGGCATACATAACCAAATAATATCTTTGCCATATATATCAAAAAAATAAGTTTTAAACTTTTTATAATATAATTTTATTTTATTCTTAAAATTATTGAACTTATTCTTTCCCTTTCTCTTTTTTACTTCCATAAAAAATCACCATTCATAAACATTATACTATAATATTTATATTTTTCAATCTTTATAGTTATCTCCTGTTTTATAATCAATTACTACTCCTGGCTCTATATTATACACAAATATATTAAACTTAACACCTTCTCCATTATCTTCAACAGAAAGTGCTTCCATTTGAACACCCTTAGCAAGTAAATTATCATCATCAAATATAGGAGTTACTCTATATAAAACATGATTAGATGTTCTTCTAACATAATTACCCACTATTTGTTCATATTCTCTCATTAAATCATAATTAGTATGCCTTGTACAAGTAATTAAATTTCTTTTGTTAGAGTTTTCTGCAGTAAGTTGATATGCTATTAAATGACATCTATTATAAAGAATACCATCTTCAATAAAATCGTACTTACTATAATGCCAACCAGTAGGTTTAATATCGCTAATTCTTTCTCTATCTTTATTAGGCATTAAATCAGTACCAATATTAGCATAAGCATATGTACACCTTCCAAGTTCATCTAAGTGTCCATATTCTTCAAATGATACATTTTTAAAATTTTCTAAATCAAAATTCGGTTCATTATTATTAAGAATAATTATATCTTCACCACTATAAGCAGGTATATCATTTTTATTATATGAAACAACAATACTAGTTTCATCTCTATACTCATAATAAAAAAATAAACCAATAACAAATAATATTAATAATATATTTAATACATTTCTTTTCATATAAAAATTATAACATAAAAATGGAATAATAATTATTCCATTTCTCTACATTTTCATACCATTTGTATTTTCTAATAATTTATTATAAATAGCATTCAAACTATTAATTAATACATCTTTATCAGAAACAGGTGAAATATTTAATAATTGATCATTTGAACTACTTTTTAATTTATTTTCATATACAGTTATACAACCCTTAACTTCATTATTTATGGTATTGATATCACCATTATGATTATTTACACAAGCTAAATATATGTTTTGTACTAAATCACCAACCATTTTATCATCATAAATAGTATTTGTTTTAACACCAACTATATTTCTTAGTTGTACTTGTGCTTCCATTTCATTAGTAGATAATATAACTGGTGCTTTATTTAATTCTTTAGCATTCAATTTTTTTAATATTCCTTTTAATGCAGTAACTGTTATTTTAGTAGGTAATTGTTTTCCAAGTATATTTTTAACTGCGTCAGATAATTTCATTAAATATGCTGGATACTCATCTTTTTGAATAAAATTATCAGGATATTTATCATATAAATAATCTGCCCCAACATATGACTTTAAAGGATAACCTCCTGCTTTATAAGAAACATTATCTACTAAATTATTTATTATATTTTTATTATACTCATCTTTTTCAAAGCATTTGATTTCTTTATTAATAGTTACTATTCTCTTAGCATAATCAACATGAGTTATATCGCCCATTGGACTATAAATAACTTTCATACCAGCATATGAATGATCAACTGTTACTATATGAGCTATATATGCTTTGTCTACTTCTATTAATCTAAAAGGATTCTTATCATGTAACTTTTCCAACATTGGAGACTTTACTTCAATAATTGTATATGGTTTATTCTTTATATAATCTTGGGTAGACGCTATTTTTTCTTCAATGCCCATATTATCACCTATTATAATTTTAAATAAAATATTTTCTTTAGTCAAATCAATTAAATGTATCGTTGTATATATATTGTATATTATGGTAATAATAATTTTTGACCAATTTGAAGATTAGTACTTTTTAGACTATTAATGTTTACTAGTTTATTAATAGATGTATTATAATTTTTTGCTATTTTCCATAAACTATCTCCTTTTTTAACTGTGTAATATTTAGTAGGTATTTTTAATTTTTGACCAACATATATAATATTAGATTTCAAATTATTAATTTCTTTTAACTTGGAAACACTAATATTATATTTATTTGCTATATCCCAAAGAGAATCACCTTTTTTAACTATATAATAATCACTATTATTAGAAGTACTTATAGCCTTATATTTAATACCTTTGTATTCACATACTGCTTTTACAACTGCTTCAGCAAGAGTTTTATAATTATTTTTAATTTGACTAACATCATCCTTAGGACTATCAATAAAACCATATTCAACAATAATTGCTTCAGTATTAGGTGTATCTCTATGTATGAAATAATAATCTTTCCTACTATTAGTAGGTAATCTTAATTGATAATATTTTCTTATATTTTGACCAGATGCTTCTATTTCATTAACTATCTTTTTAGATAATGTATTATTATTTCTAAGAGCATATATTACTTCTGCTCCATCTCCTTTGCCTGCATTTAAATGATTAGATATTACTATTACATCTTTACCATTACCAAAAAAACTAAGTATTTTTTTAACTCTTTCTTTTGGCCTTAAAGTAATATCAGAAGTTCTAGTCATTTTAACGCTTATACCTAAAGATTTAAATCTGTCATACATATATTTACTTATTAATAAGGTATAATCTTTTTCTTTAATACCATTTGAAACAGCACCATTATCCACTCCACCATGTCCAGGATCTATAACAATACCTTTTAATGCCACAATATCACCCAAAATATTATATGAAAAAAGCACTTAATAGTGCTCAATCTTTAATGTTCTATTATTAATGAAATCTTCCATATTTACATATTTATTTTGAAGTATAGTTACATAATACATATATTTTTTATAAACATTATAATAGTTTTTTACTTCTAATTCATTCATACAATCTTTTAAATATAAATCATATATTTTTTTAAAAATAATTTCACTATTCTCTTCTTTATAAATAGCCTCAATTATTAAAGGTTCAATTTCTGCACAATAAAGATAATCTTCAAAAGAAAAAAATTCATTTATAAATTTAGTTAATCTTGTTAAACTATTATCACTAAAAATTGATTTGCATTCTTCTATTAATCCTTCTTCAATCATAATACCCTCCACATAAGCATGAATTATTATAAACATATTATTCTAAAAAAACAACATTTCTTGACAAAAATATATTCAAATGTTATATTAATTTTGATTTTTAGGGGATAAATAATGAATAACGATATGAATATGAAAAGAAAAAAATCATTAAAGAGAACTAATTTATACAAAGAAGTAACAGCAAATATTAATTATGATAAGTTTTTATCAAAAATGTACAATGTTGATGCTTTTTTGTTAGTATGTGGTATGGGAATAGTTGGATTTGATATTTATAAATTTTATACAGAAGTGCCTGAAATATTCTTCGGAACACCATATATAATTGCATTCTTTGCTGCTGGTTTATTTGGAACACATGCATTAAGACAAAGTGCTATTAAACATTTAAAGATGGCAAAAGAACAAATTAAAATTAGAGAAACTATTTTTGAAGATTTTGAAAAAGCACATAATGATTATTTAAATTTTCAAGAAAAACAGCTAAAACTTAAAAAACATAACTGACTATTAAGTTAGTTTTTATTAGGGTGATATTATTAAACAAGATAAAAATCAAATTAAAAGAACAAATTTATATAAACAATGCAAAGCAGATGCTACTAAAAATGCATTACTACTAGCATTAATATTTATTATTTGTAATGGTATTATTGTTGGACTTTATTTTTTAGATAAATCATTATTAAAACCACTTTCTAAAAATCCATTATATTTTTTACCATTATTTGGAGGTATTAGTATACTTAACTTATCTCTTGCTATTGGATCATTACTAGGGCTTTGTTCATCATTAGGTTATCTAAAAAATATAAAAGATGCCCTTGTTATTCAAAGAGAACTATCAAAAGATTATGAAAAAGGAGAACAGCTATATAAAGAATATAAAAAAAGATCAGATATTTTCTAATCTTTTTTTAATATACTATTAACTAATAAGGTTATTTCCTCATTATTATTATATTTTACTAAATTATTAAGAGCTTCTTCTAATCTATCATTTATTATATCCATATTATCATTTATATATTTTAACAAACGAATAATACTCACATTATCTTCATCCTCTAAAGCATCTTCTATTAATTCTATTCCACCCTCGACAATTGTTTTTTCAAGTGAAGAATAATCATTAGTAAACTCTTCAATAACACAAATATCTTTAATATTACTCTTATAAAAAACTACATTAACTATTTGAAGACTATCTTCATTTGTGCCAAGTTCGATTTCATTATACTCTTTACAATTATATATAGCATACCCCTCATATTTTTCATTATTGTAATCTGTTATTTGAACTAATTTATTATCAAAATCATTTAATTTCATTTTTATACCTAATTATATACTATATTTTTTAAAAATATATCTTCCAATCTTGATAAATCTATATGAGAGGTAAAACAAAATACATAAACATCTTTTTTATTTTTATAATAATATAAATACGTATTAGCATTATTATAATTTACAAAATGTACTTTAGTATAATCTAAATCCCCAACTTTAACTACTTCCTTACTGTCATAAGAACTTGTAGTATCTTTAATAGCATAGTCTATTGTTTTATCTTTATAATGGAATATTCTAATTACAAAATAAGCACTACCATCGATATTTTCTGAAAAATAATTAACAGCATTTGTTAAAACAGTTTTTCTAAAATTACTAGCAATTTTATATTTAATACCATATTCACTATCTTCTTCATTTAATTTATACATAATATTTTCAAGTACTACTTCATCATCAGCTAGTTTTACTTCTTCCTCTTTCTTTTTGCAACCACATAAAGATAAAACTAAACAAAAAATAAAAAAATATTTTAAAAGTTTTTTCATCATACCACCAAGTTAATTATATCATATAAAAAGAAGAGTGTTTACTCCTCTTTAATATATTTAGCAAACAATTCTATTATATCGTTTTTAAATTCACCATAATGATTAGGCCATTTCATATATCCACTAGCATCTACTCCACCTTCTTCATAATGAATATATAAAGAAAACGAATCCCCGTCTAATACATTATGATCACTCTTACTAAAACCATCCCAAGATTTAACTTTATATTTTTCAATTATTTCTTCAATATTACTTACAAACTCTTCATCTACTTCTAAAGTAATACTTTCTTCTTCGGCTTTTAAATATGGTTTATAACTAATAATATGTTTCCCATCTTCAAAAGTATACTTATATCTAACATCTGCATGAAAAGCGTATCCTGCAGTATAAAAAAATTCAAAACTTTTTAAATTACCACTTACCATATTATTATTTCTCTCCTTTTTAATAACTAAAACTATTACAATTATAATTATTATTATTAAAAAAATTAATAATATTTTTTTCATCAATTCTCCTTAAACTTATTTGTTACATGTTTCACTTTCAACACTTCTATCGTTTGACCAGAATGGTCCATATTCTATTCCATCAAAACATTTTCTTTTATAATTATATATTTTATAACCAAGACCCAAATAACTTTTAACTTCACCATCATCATATTTAACAGTTTGATTCTTAAAAGTAAACATTGGTTCTTGTCTTTTTTGAGTTCTATAAAAATCAATAAAACAAATAGCCATCCATGCAAGTAATACAATCCAAAGAACAATATTAATTACTCTAAATAAAATAGATTCTTTATCGTCTTTAGAATCAAAAAACTCCTTTTTTAATTCTTCACTTGTTTTTTCTTCTATTATAACTTCTTCTGCTTCTTTTTTCTTAACAGATGCTTTTTTAGTTGCCATTTTTACCTCCATAATAATCCGACTTCTTCTTTTGTATCTTCTATTTTATTTTAACACATATAAAATAAAAAAACACTAAGTGTTTATTTATTTTTAATATCTAAAAAATTATATTTTATTAAATCTATTAATAAATCTTTAGAATGTTTATCTACATTTCTAATATTATTTATTATTTTTTTAATATTTTCAATATTATTTAAATCTGTATATTTCTCTATTTTACTTTCTTCAAATACCTTAAAAAAACTTTCTACTATTGCTTGCTTTTCACTATCAGTATGATTTTTAAGCCAAGTATCTAAATTATTCATAAATTCACTACTTTTTTTAGATAATTTAGTTTTAACCAAATGATCATCTTCAACCACCCAATATGCTATAGCGTGACTTAAAAAGTTTTTCTTAGTTGTTTTAATAAAATCTAATCTATCACTCTTTAAAATTACACCAACTATAGTAAAATCTGGTACAAAATGAATGAATTTTTTACGTATTCTTTTATACTCTTTGCTTTCAAACTCTTTGTTCTTTAAACCAGGTCCATCATTACTATAAACTTTAAGTATTTTAAATTGTTTAATTTTTTTAGTATACATTCCTGCTACTAAAGCAAGATTACCACCTTTAGAGTGCCCACCTATTATTACATTTGGTCCTTTTATTTTGATATGTTTATTAGCATATTTAATCGCATCTTTTTGAGATGGAACAGGAAATTTATATGAAAACTCAAAATCTTCTTTCCATCCACTAATAAATTCATCAGTACCTTCAAAACATATATATTCAAGATTATTATTAATTCTAAACATCATCGCAGAAAACTGTTTATTAATATCAACTACATAAACATAATCATGAATAATAATATCCTTATATCTTTTTTTCTTGATAACTTTTCTAATTAACTTATAAGCATCCCTTTGAGAAATACCAAGTCTTCTTACTTCCTTATAATTATTATTTTTTAAATACTCCTGTCCTATATACTCTAGAGTATGATCACGAACATTAACAGATGTATATGTAAAATCAAGATATGCCAAAGAACAGAAAACAAGATTATCTATTTCATTAAACTTCTTTTCTTCAAATGTATAATCTCCATATTTATCTACATATTCATAAATATCCATTATTTAATTATTTTCTCCTTTACTCTTCTAATAATCTTAAATCCAGGGAAAGCTCTAGTAATACGTCTAAATAATAATGTATTACTGCTTAACCATTTCATTACTTTTTTTCTTATATCTTCAGTACTATCAATATCATGTCTTTTTATTTCATGTTTAATTTTACTCATAACATTTAATGAAATAAAGTGATCAATTAAAACTAATAATCCAAAGATTAATCCAAATACTAATATCATAATAGTTGGTAATTTATTAACCATAGTTGTTATAAATGGATGAACATATAAAACTACTGTTGTTCCAAGAAGACCAAAAGGAATCATTGTTTCTAAACATATACGACCATTTATATTAAATCTCTTATTAGAATAATCCCACCATCTTGCTTGAAATAATTTTTCCATTACAAATGATGTGAAATATTCTAAAACACTACATATAAATATACTCTTTAAAAAAACAGCTAGTAAATCACCCTTATTACCATCAATCAAAAATACTATTAATAATACACCCCATCCATATATTGGACATATAGGCCCTATTAAAAATCCTCTATTAACAAATTTATGATCTTCTACCATGAATAATATTACTTCCATTAACCATCCTAAAAAAGAATATATAACAAAGTATAAAATATATTTGGAAATAACTATCAAATTAATCACTCCTAACCATTTAATTATATTACAATAATTCTATTTTTTCATCTATTATCGAATATAAATAAATATTAATCTTTTTATTAGTAATTAAACTAATATAATCTTTATAACCATTCAATTGCTTAATATAATTTTCATCATTAATATTTTTTAATTTATAATCAATAATATCAATATAATCATCATGCTCAATCATTAAGTCTATCACTCCACTATAAATTGTATTATTTTTATTATTATTAAATTCATATTCTTTATATATTATAGAATTATCTATATCTTTTAATATATCACTATCTAAGAATGATTTTATTTTAGAAGCAATCTTTTGATCACTTATTTTAGATAAATCAGGATTTTTAAAATCTATATATTCTAAAATACTATGTACATGTGTTCCATATCTTAATGCATCATATGTATTACTATCTATTAATAGATGTTTATCTTTAGAATAATGTTCTTCATCACTCGTACTACTATTAATACTAAGTTCTTTAACACTTAATTTTTCATTAGAATATAATTTGCTCTTATTATGTTTTTTATTATATAGATAATCTTT
>JAJJKP010003834.1:0-13904 GCA_023805685.1 Ostracodinium gracile
AATCCCCAATCCCCAATTGTTTAAATAATTTGTCTATCTAATACTTTTATTTTTATACTATTTATCATATTTTATAATTATAAATTTATGAATATGATGAATAATTGACTTTTATTATTTAAGAAAAGATTTATCTTTAATTATTGTTTAATATACTTTAATAATATACCATTAATCATAGATTTTCATCAAATGGAGAGTTAAAAGCTTCATCTTCCTCTGATAGCTCTTCATTTTGAGTGAGATGATTTTTCAATGATTCTTCTTCCTCTTTTCCAATTAAATAATAAAATTCTAATCCTTGGCCAACCTTTAACTTAAAATCTTTAATTTTATTATTAACTAACTCAATTAAATCTTCATTTCTATATTTTTCTCCCCAAAGATCTTCTCTTCCCAATTGAAAAGCTAAAGGGCCATTTTCATCAATATCAAATATGTCTTTATTTCCTACTAAATATCTTGAAATAAATCTTCTTAGAGCTGCTGCTAAATCATTTATAAATTGTTTATCATTATTGTCACAATTATCTATTAATTTTTTTTTGATTTGTTCTTTTATTTTTTCATCTATAGAAAGTTTATATTCTACTCTAATTGTTTCAATTAAAGGTTTAAAACAAAGATGTTCTATATAAAGGAATATATTCATTATTTGATTAGTTCTAAATTCTTTTCCTTCTTCTTTAAAGAAATTGAAGCAATCTTCATCAATTTCTAAATAATCTGGAGCATTTGTAATAATATCATATATAATATCATCATTTTTATATTTATTATTAATCAAAAAGAATATAATTAATTGCATTGAACCAAAAAATTTATTGAAATCATTATCATTATTTTTATTTAATTTTTGTAAATAATTAAATATTGTATTTTGATCTTTTTCATTTAAATTTATTTGAGGGTAATTTTCATAAAATTTTACCAGAGTATCTGATCTTTTTCCTATAAAACCTTCTCCCCAATAAGTTACAAAATTTAATTTTTCTTCATTTTCAAATAAGCATTTTCCAGGTAAAATTAATTTTGCTAATTCTTCTTCTAATGATGAAAAATCATATTTAAATAAATTATATTTTAAATAATCAATTTTTCCATCCTCATTAAATATATTTCTTTTTGAAAAACAATAAACCAAATCTTCAAAATTATCATAATCTGAATTTTTAAAGCAATTATCAATGGATAATATTTGATTTGGATTTGCATCTTGAACAGGTATTTTATTTTTCATATTATCAACATAGCAATGTAATACACTATTATGAGTAGATGAACTAATTATATGTTCTAAAAATTCATTTTGCCAATTGATAAAATTCTGACAGGCCGATGCTAAATACATTCCTTTTCCTAATTCATTGGCATCATTTAAGAAATAAATTAATTTGTCATTTTTAGAAAGATCTTTTGGTTTCATTTTATCATGGCATTTATATTTAATAGCTTTTTTTTTAATTTTATCCCATGCTTTAATAAAATCGATAAATTTATTAGACTCTATATCTTTGAACATTTCTTCACCCCCTATAGATTTCTCCGATGCGTCTTTTCTTGATATTTTATAAGAGTAATTATCTACCATTAAATTTGTAAATTCATTAAAAGTTGGTAAATATTTCATTAATTTTGCTCCTCCATTTTTTTGGCTTTTTAAATATTTAAATAATAAAGGATATTTTATAGCATAATTTTCCTCTGGACCAAGGGCCTTATAAAGATCTTCTTCAGTTCTATATTTTGTATAAGTGAAATATCTTAAAAATGGATATTCTGATTCTGGATATATTTCTTCAATTGGGGGCACTAATTCACTTATAATAACTCTCATACTATTTTCACTTAATAATAATTGTTTTTTATTTAATTCATTGTATTTTACTAAATAATTAGGATATTGTTCTATACAAGTTTGAACTAATTCTTCTATATCTTTTTCAAATTTGTTTAATTCACTTTCTTCAGTCATGCATTTACACACTTTTAATTTTTCAGATAATTTTTTGAATACTAAATTCAGAAAAACTTGTATAGAATAAATATTCTTTTCTTTTAATTTTTCTCCTAATAAATTCCAATTTTCTTGAATAATTTCAAGACAATTCATATTTTTTATACAAAATTCTTCTAAAGTTTTATCGCCAATATATTTTAAGCAATTAGCAAAAAATAAATGATTATATAAAATGAAATTTAATAATCTAAAACTAATTTGACTTAATTCTCTTACATTTTTAACAGTATCTAAGAATTCCACTTTTGAAACAGCATTAATTCCTTTTTTATTTTTTTCACTTTGAGAAATAACTTTTTTTCTATAATCGTCTAATAATATATTAGGAATATTTTCATCTGGATCCCCCCATCTGCTCATTTGTTTTTCTTTTTGTTCTTTGTTTTTAAATATTCTATAATGGCCATCTCTTATTACCATACCATGATTTAATGCACCTTTATCTTTGATTTTTTTTTCACCATACCCAATATCCATTAGGCATACGGGGCATTTATAAGTATTATCTATTGTGGGAAAACCACAGGGACCTATATCATAATAATAACCACAACTACAGACATAACAACCGGTATCATCAGGATATGTGATAAAATGATTTTCAATATCTTTTAATGTTGCTATTTTAAGGTCATAAATTGGATTATTTCCTGGAATTAAATTATTTTTGATTTTATTTTTACAATTCTCACTTAATATAGAGGAATAAAAATAGTCATTTTTATTCTCTGTTATCGATTGAGTTTGGACACAAAATCTAAATCCATATAATAATATTTCAAATGGATCAAATTCAAAATTTTTTCCTTCTTTATGTTTTTCTATTTTTGGTTTAATAATATTAAAATATTTTTCTTCGTTATAAAATAGAGATAACAAATTTTTTAAATTATTATCTAAATTTAAATTAGTTTCGCAGAATTTTGAAAAATTTGAATATTCTTGATAATCAGATATTTTTGAATATTTATTCAATCCTAATTTAGAAATAATTTTATTAATTGATAAAGTTAAAAATAAATCAATATTAGTTTCGGAGATTCCGATAAATTCTTTTGAAGAAGAATTTTTTTTTGAAATAATTTCACATCCTTTTATATATTCAGTTTCATCATTAACAGTATCTAAAGGTAATAAATAATATGTTAAAAAAGTTTCATATTTTGAAGATGATTCATTCGTTATGGATATTTCATTTGTTGAAGATGCTTCATTTGTTGCAGGTATTTCATTAGTTTCAGATACTTCGTTTGTAGCAGATGTTTCATTTATAGGAGATATTTCATTAGTTGCAGATGCTTCATTAGTTTCAGATATTTCGTTCGTTTCAGATATTTTATTAGTTTCAGATATTTCATTTGTAGCAGATGCTTCATTTATATTAGATGCTTCACTTTTTGTAGTTATTTCTTTTGATAGAGAAATATCATCTTTTTTTTCTTCCAATATATCAGTAAGAAATTCCATTTCTTTTTGGTTATAATTATAAAATATTAATTTTTCCCAATTTTTATTTTGTATATTAAATAAAACTTTTAAAATATATATTTTTAAAACTTTTAAAAAATTACTGTCTTTATTACTACCTTTAATAATTTCAACTATAGGATTAATACTAATCATATCTTCATACTTTTCATGAACAAAGTGGACAAATTTATATAAATATATTTTTATGTAAGTTATTGCAAATAATCGTGCTAGCTCCTTATTTTGTCCTGCTTTTATTCCTTCTTCTTTATAAAATATATTAATGCAGCTTTCAAAAATATCCATTGATAAATCAAATATAATTAATTCATCAGAGTTTTCTTTTTTATCTTTTTTATCTTTTTCTTTATTAAAAAGCTTTATAAAATATTTTTTAGAAATTTCAGGATCTAACTTTGGAATCTTCTTAAAAAATGTAAGAATTATATATTCCATATAATTAATAATTATTTCTTCTAAATAGTCCTTATTACTCTCATTTATAATTATATTTTTATTTGATAGAAGTGATTTTACAGCATTTTCCATTGATTCAGGGGATGAATTTAAAGATATTATTTTTTTAAATATTGGATAACAATTATAAATGAATTCATTTTTCTCCATTATTTTATCCAGTAAATATTTTGCATATTTACTGTTAGGTAATTTGGAATATTCATTTTTAAGTATTATTGACATTATTTTAGGGAAAGATTTGTTTCCTTTTAATGAATCATTTAAAAATGTAAATAATTTTTCAAAGTTTTCGATTAATTTATTATTATCTCCTATTAAGATTAAATTACTTTCTTCTTTGAAAAATATAATTATGTTTATTATTTTTTTTATATCTATTTTATTTAAATAAAAACAATCATTTATTTCCAAAATTTCATGCAATGAAAATGCCTCTTTAGAAAATAAATGTAAACTATTATCCAATTTTAAAGCTTGTTGTAAGATTTCTTTATTTACGTTCATTAATTCTGTAAATTCATCATTATTTTCTTTAAAAGCTTGATAAATACTTTCATTTGAAGTTATTACTTTTAAAATAGCTTCCATTCCCAAGAATAAAGGTTTATTAACAATATGTGATTTTTCCCAACATTTATCATTAGTTGTTGGCTCATATTTTATTTGTTTTTCTTTTTCTTTAACAATATTTGTAATAAGATCATATAAATGATCCACCTTGTTATTTAAATTTACAAACATTTGTAATATAATTGAAATTTCTGAAGAATAAGATTCTATCCAATTTATTCTATTTGCTACTTCATTATTTGTATTAATATTTGAATTAATATTATTTTCATCCCTTTGTGCAATTATAAGTTTTAGCATTTTCAATATATCACTATAATTTTCAATTTTATTTTTATTTTTTTTTACATTCTTTATATTTTTAAATATAAATAATGAATAATAATCTCCTAAAAGCATATCATGGAATTCAATTTTTGAATTTTCATCATTAATTTCTAAAAATTCTGCTTTCTTATTGATTTCAATTAAAGTTGAATTGTCAAATTGTGTTAATTCTTTTATATATTTAGTCACAATTTGAAGATGATCTTTTTCTTTATGTCCTCTTAAATTATTTTCATTTTTTCTATAACGTTTAATTATTTCATCATTAACATATTTTATTATTGAATCAATAATTGGCTTTATTCCTGGCAATTTCAATCCTAAAATAATATTTAATACATTTTCCCCCTGTTTTTCAACAATTTTTATATCAGATTTATTATCTAATCTTTCAAAATATTTATTTTTGATTTTTTCTCTTATTTTTGTTTGTAAATTTTGTGTGTTTTCTTCGTTTTGAGATTCAGTTGGTTCTTTTCCTATATCTTTTTCATTATTTGGTTCAATTGAATTTGTTTTTTCTTCTTCTATTGATATTAATGAAGAAAAGAAATTATCTTTTTCTGCTTTAAAATAAAGAATATTTAATTGTTGGGTATATACTTTTGATAAATATTTTTGGATTATACTAATGATATCTCTGTCTATATTTGTAATTATATCTTTTTCTTTAAAGGCTTTACTTATTAAATCTTCTTTATCACTCATTTTACTCATTTGATTTTTTATACAATTATTAATGCTATCTCTTATATCTTTATTGTTTGATATATAATTAATTAATTTAGTAACATAAGTGTATTCATTTAATTCTCCAAATGCAAAAGGAATATTATTTTTCATATAACTAAGGGATGTATAAATACTTCTTTTTAACGTATAATCAAAATCAAGGCATTTTTCAAAAAGTTCAGCGCCTTTCATTTTTATCAAATTATCTAAATTCAGATCATCTTTTCCATTTAAATTATCAATAAATATTTGGTAATAGTCCGATAAATGGGAAATTGTTTCTTTAAGCATTTTTCTATTTATTATCATTTTTTCTTTTTGATTTTTTTTTTCAAAATCTTTTAAATCAGAGTCAAATATTCTTACCAAATGGACAATAAAAATAAAAGCTTTTTTAGATTTTTCCTCATTTTTATATCCTAAATAATCTTTTTCTTTATTTTCAATGAAAAATTTAATATAATTCATAAATGTTCCTTCATTTGCATTAAATTTAATAAAGCATAATGAATATTTGTCATTAAAAAAGAAATCATCAATTTCTTTTTCGAATGCATTTTCTGATTTAAATGAGCTTATTTTTATTATTTTTATTTTTTCTCTAGTTATTTTTCCTAAAATCTTATTATTAATATTATCAATATTTTTAATAACATCTAGATTATTGCTGAATGTATATACAACATTTTTCATATTATCCATTTTTTCTACAAATTTTTTCATATTATTGTGTTCACCTTTATTGTATTCTTCAATTATCTGATTTGTAATTTCACTGTATTTTTTTTGGAAACCATTGAATATCAAGCAAAGCAAAATATCTTGAGGTAAAATAAGACTAATTTTAGAAATTACTTCTGTAATCATTTTTTCTTTTGCTACTCCTTTTTGTTCAGCTCTATAAATAATTCCTTGAATTTCTTCTAGATCAGAATTTATAAAAATTTTTTTGAGATCATAATTAATTCCTTTATATATATTTTTATTACATTTAATCATTTCATTTAATATATCATAAATACTTTGAGATTCTTTTATATATTCATCTTTTAATAAATATTCAAAAGAAACTATATGTTTTTCAAATCTATTAAGAAATGGTGGTTCTTCATGCTCTATTTGATCATCATCAACATTAACAATACATCTAAAATCATCATTAACTAAAGAAAAAGCATTTGTAGAAGAACCAATAGCTATACGAGCATAATTTTTTTTACTAACTTCAGTAAAATTCTGATTAAATAAATCATATAAAGCTGGATATACTGATTCTAAATTTTTTAAAATTAAAACTTTACCTTGCTCCATATGTAATTGGATTTTATTTAATATTTTCAAAGAATATTCTTCACTTCGGAGATCATCAGGAAATTTGCTTCCAATATATAAACTATATTCTTTATTTAAACTCTTTAAGACTGAAGAAAGTAAAAATGTACTAACTGAGGATTTTGAAATTATAAGTAAATATCTACTTTTTAGATCATTAATATTTTCAGTTATTCTTTTTAAAACTTCATAAGAATTGTCAACTTTGCATTCAGGAAACTTTAGTCTTAATATTTCTTTAATTTTTCGAAGAGAAGTTGAATTATTTTCTTTGAATTGTAATCCTCCAAAATTTCTTTCGGTACTGTTAATTGCAATTGTTTCCAAATCTTTGTCAAGAACTGGAGTCAATTTAAAATCATTTACAATAATTCGAGCTGCATTTTTTACTAAATGATAAAAATCTCTATTTCCATGGAAATCTTCTTTTCCATCTATATTATGTTCTTTTTTAAGAAAAGTTTTATATTTGAAATATGTTGAACCTAAAGATTCAAAAAATGTTGTATATTGTCCTAAATTATCATCATATGATTTTCCAATTGTAAAAGCTGTATATTTAATATCATCTTCATCTGGCTCTGGAATTGATAAAAACATTCCTCTATTCATTTTAGAAGCATCTAAGGCCCAATTTGATATACCAACAAAAGCAACTTTTTTTGCTCCCTCATTAAGGTCATATTCTAATTCTGAATGGATAACCTTAAGTGGATTATTTGGTGAATGCTCTGCAAGACCCATTTCATCAAAGAAAATCATTGATATATTATTTTTCCTATCTTCATCAGTTAATTTTTCTAAAGCTTTTCGAGCTTTTTTGAAAACATTTTCTACTCCTTGAGAAGTACTACCCATTGAACCTTGATATGAATTTAAAATAATTTTTGGTAATTCCTTAAAAAGCATTTTATTTGATGAACTTCCTTTCATTGATTTATTAATTAATTGAACACTTAAAGATTTACTACATCCTGGTTTACCAACAATAAAGATTGGAACTTTATTATTTATTGCAACAAATAATGCAAAAATATTATCTAATAAAGCTCTATTTTTTGCAATACCCTTCTCAAGATCAATATTATTTACAACAAATAATTCTTCTCTTTGAGGAATATCAAGAAAAGTTGTAAATTGAAAAGATGGATAATTTTTTCTTATAGTCTCATTCATTAAAATTTCAAATTCTCTTCTAGTTTCATTATCTGTAATACGTAAATAATAACAAACAAAAATTGCTAAAATAACTGAATATATTTGTAAATGTAATTCATCCAAATTCTGATAAAACGTATCAATTCCTTCCATTTTTTTATTTTCTAAGGAATTTATATCTAACAACTTTTTTTTCTTTAAATAATTAAAGAAAAATTCATAAAAAATATTAAATCTTCTTATTTCTCTTAAAGATACAGAAGATATATCATTTTTATTTCTTATAAAATTTTGTGCTTTGGATATCAATTTTTTTGTTAATTCATGAATCTTTGTAAAATCATTTTGTGTTAGTTTGCCTTTATTTTCATTGAATATTCTGGAAAGTGGTTCTAATATAATATTTTTTATATATCTTTTTTCATCATCTTTATCTATATTTCCAAAATCAAAAACAAAATTAAGTAATGAATGAGGTAAAGGATTTACTGTATATACTAAAGAATTTTCAGAGGATTTTTTTATTTTCTCAATATCTGTTTGATTTAAATGTTGGATCTCTTTATAGGCTCTTTCAACATTAAGTCCTATTACTTTTTTTTTGCCATGTCTATATGGATTGCAAGCAGCAATAAAAACTATATTTGGAGGCAATTCTTTTCCTTGATATGTATGTTTACACATTAATTCACTAATTAAACCCATTGATTTGCATGTATTTATTTCATCTAGGAATACCCATATTTTTCTTTCAATAAATTCTTGTCCCATTTGAACATAGTTACTTCTCAATTTAGTATCTTCAAATTGTAAATTTTTTGCATCATTAATAACTTTTTCCTCTAAAAATTTAATAATATCTTTGTCAGTTATACCAGCATGAATATTTAAAATTTTCATTGTATTACTTGAACCATCATTTAGCATTTCAGATAATTTTCTTATTAGTGAAGTTTTACCACATCCTGTTTCTCCCATCATTATTACTGGAATATTAGCCCTTATTCTCAATAAAATAAGTACCATTTTAACAAAATTATCTGCAGTAAAAACATAGGTTCCAGTGATTTCTTCCAAAGACAACCTTTCATTCTCAGAAATATTTTTTTTGTTTTTTTCAACTGGATTTTTTAGGTCCAAAATTTCCTTTAAATCATAAAGAAATTCAATTGGTTTATAAGATTTATACTTAGGCAAATCTTTTATCGGACCTTTGTTCTGAAAATTTTTTAATTTTAGTAATTTGGCATATTCTTGGTTTTTAATATTTTTGTAATATTCATTTTCTCCATCCCTATTTTCATTATCATTATTATCATTATCATTTTTATTATCTTTTTTAATATTATTATCTACAACTATGGGATTTTTACTATCATCATCTTTGTCTAAGTTAGTTATAATAGTAAATCCTTCTCCACTACCTTCATGGAAAAATAATAATGAAGGATCTATTTTATCAAAGGAAATAACATCATGTTCAGTAGTGGCTAATTTTTCCAAGCCATTCTTTACCTCTTTGTCTGAATTATATTGTTGGAATAATATATGTGTTAGTTCTTGAGTTTCTAATATTCTAGTGAATGCTCCCTTTGTAAAATAAACTGTGATTTTAATAAAACTTTCTATAATTTCTGTTCTAATAGATTTATCAACTCCATATTCATTAAGTAAATTAGCATTTATATAGAAATTTCTATTAAATTTTTTGAATTGTGATGCTAAAACATCAATAAAAGAAGTTATTTGATAATAATTCGGTTCTTTAATAGATTTTTGTATTTCTGTAAATATTAATTCTTGGCATTCAGTTTGCCCCAAACATTCAGCATTTTTTATTGTATCATAAGATAAAAATTCTTGAGGAGTAATGCCATTAAAGAATAAATCAACATTATCAAGTTCTCCATTTCTTAAAACTTTGAAATAATTTGCAACTAATTGAATATTATGATCTATTTCTGCTGGCACAATTAGAGGCTCTAAATGTGCAATATATAAAGTTGTTTTAGGGAATAAAGATAATATTGGGAATTTATTAATGAAATCAACAAATCCATTTGGAATTTCGATTTTAATTTCAATGTCTTTTGGTAAATAAAAAATATCTTCATTTTTACCATAAAGTTTTGTTATTAACATTGAAAATAAAAATTCTGTCATTAATTCTATTTGATCAGTATCACAAAGGTCTAAATGTAAAACACAATTTTTTAATTCTAATTGTTTTAATCTTTCAACAACATCTTCACGAGTAAAAACTCCTCCAAAAGGGAAATAAATATATTTTTTTTTTGCCTCTAAAATCTTTAATTTAATTTGAGTTGATTTTCCAACACCAGATTTATCTGATGCTATAATTTCAACTTTTGATTCATCAATTAGAAGGTGTTCAACATCTTTTTTTGCTATATTTAAAATTTTTTTATAATTTAATAAATATAAACTTTTATAAATATCATTTTCTTTATTTCTATAAAGGATAATTAAGCAAGATTTCATATCTTCATGTTTATCAACAAATAGGCTATTTAATAATTCAAGTAATTTACTTTTTTTGTCAAATTCTAATAATTCTATTCCTCCAATAATAAAGCAAGCATTATATTCACATAAAATAGACCTATATAAAAATGAAGTTAATTCCTCATTTGTAGTTTCTTTACTACATAATAATATATTTTGAGCTATAGGAGTCTTTTTTGTGAGATATTTATATATTTGGAATAGATCTTTTTCTAATTGCTCGCATAGATAAAGAAAAACTCCTCTATATTCATATGCTTTATTTTTTTCTTTAATTATACTATCTTCATAGATTTTTTTGAAATTTAACTGATTTTTTAATAATATTTCTTTTAAATAATTTTCACAATTATCAATTAGATCTTTATATATATCATCAGATGATGTAAATGAATAATCAATTTGAGGATTATTCATTAAATTGTTTGTAAAAAATTTTAAAAATGCTGTGTTGTCAATATTTTGTGCTTTTTTTTTTAAAAAATTATAAATTAAATAAAATTGTCTTCCATAAATAAATCTTAATAAAGGCTTTTCTTTATACGACTTTAATATAGCATTTTTTAAATTTACTATTATTGATTTTAATTCTGAGATGATATTATGATATGTTTTTAATTGAGGTTTTATTCCAGAAAATTCTGAGCTACAATTATTTATTTTTATTATGATTTCGATATCTTCTGGGTAACCAGACATTCTTATATTTTCTAATAGACCATATATATTATATATTTCTGAGACTTTTTCAATAAAATTTTTATTATTTTCTAAAAGCTTTAATTCTTCAGCATCTCCAGTCATTTTTTTAGTTAATTGTGCACGATCCCTTAATTCAAGAAGGGAATCCAAATTTATGAGAACTTCTACTTCTTTTTTTTTTTTTCCTTTATCAGTACTTTCTTCATAATATTTTCCTTCAAATGGTTTTTCTTTTAAATTTCTTAAAGTGAAAATTGATTTTTTTAAAATAGATAATATTTTTTGTTTTGAAGCTTCTGATTTATCTAAACGATATACAACTAAATTTTGTATTTCTGAATAGTTATCAATATACTTATAAAAATATACTTCAATTTTTTCATATTGTTTTACTTCATTTTTAAATGAAGTTATAGCTTCGATATCTGTTTTATTTTTAATCGTTTTTTCATCCCCAATTCTGTTTATAAATTCTACACATTTTTCAAGTCCTAAAATATCATTTGTATTTAAAAACCCATCATCCATTTCCCCAACTAGTTCTTGTAAATTACGACAATAATCAATAGTTTTAGTTAATAAAAATTTTATAGCTTCTGGTTGTTCTTTTAGTTTTATTAACATATTTAAATAATTATCTCCCTTAAATGTTTTATCAAAATATAATTCAACATCAACCCCATATTTTTTTAATTTATTAATTGCATCTTTGATAATTTCATCATCATTTGATTTTTCACCTTCTAATTTTGAAATTATTTCATTAACAACATCTGTAAATTCACCTTTTTGTGCTTCTGTTCTTTCAATAAATATCAAAATGGCTACTGCAATATTATATATATCTTCCTTTCTAGATAATAGAATCAAGCATTCAATTATTTCTTCCTTATTATAGCCTTCTTTTATTTCGTCTCCAAATATTTTAATTAAAATATTTATTTCTTTTTCTATTTCATCTCTCTCTCTTTGTTTAATAGTACTTAAACATATATCTAATAGGTCTGTATCTAAAGACTTAATACCTTGATTAAAGATATTAATTAATTTATCAGAACATTCTTCAGTATCCTGAATGCATTTTACTTCATCATCTTTGATTAATTTTTTATTTTTGTCATATATATTATTAAAAAATGAACTTTCTTTCTTCTTTTTTCTTTCTTCTGCTTTTTTCCTATATTTTGTAATTAATTCTTCACATTCAGTCTTATATTGGGTTTCATAAATATTCAAATCACCTTCTATAATTTCTTTAATAATTTCATTTATTCTTTCTGAAGTTTGTTTTTCTGCATTAGTCAAAAAGAAGGATATATCTTCATTTATTAATCTCAAATCATCAATGATATTATTTATTGTAGTAATATTAGTTTCCAAATTTTCCATTGTTGTCTGAGCTTGTTCTTTATCATTATGATGAATAGCAATTAATCTTTTTAATAATTCATCTTTTTTATTTGCGGTGAAAAATTTATTTATATCATCATATTTAATATTTAATTGTTTTAAATCTTCTTGAATTGAAGATAGTGTATTATTTGCATTTGATATATAATTACTAAATTTTTCTTTTTCAAAATAACCTTCTGTTAATAATTTATTGAAAAATATATAATTGCTGGTTTCTTCGGGTTTCCAAAAATCTTCTTTTTGTATATAATATTTATCAAGATGATTAAAAATATCATGAGTTAACTGAGGACATTCTTGAATTAAATAAAATAAAGTATCTGGATTTGAATTATCGGGATCATCAATAAAAAAATTTGTTATAAATTTTTTTAATTTTTCAGAAATGGAATCTTTATATGATGATAAGAGATTTATATAAATATTATTTAATAATTGATGATTGAGTATAGGATGCAGTTTGTCTTTTAAAAATTTTGAAAGATCAACTTTTTTTTGATCCAAAAGATACATTAACTCAATTAAATCTTTTTTCATTGTTTCTTTATCATATTTATTATTTTTTCTCAGAATTTCTAAAAATTTATCTTGTAACAATAATAATGTTTCTTTTTCGAAATCTTTTTTTTTACTATTATTACTTTTATTAAATATATTAAGTAAAAGATCAAAATTATTTAGTTCTTGAATAGAATCTAAAACTAATTTAGAAAATTCATCATAATTAGAAGAGAAAATAGTTTCCCAATTAATTGTTTTCCATTCTTTTATAAATTCTTCATCAATTTTTTGAATATCTATACTTTCTAAAATGCTTAAGGGGCGATTATTTTGATCTTTAGATGAATTATAATAAAAATCTTTTTTTATGAATTTTAATATTTCTTTATTTGTTAATTTTTTATCAGCAGCAAGTTTTAATCCAGTGTCATGTATAATTAGTTCTATATTTTTATTATAAATTCCAAAATAAAAGTATAAAAGATATTCTCGATAAAGAAGAAATTAGAAACTATGTCTATGAAGGATTGGCCAATTATCATAATTAATATAATTAATATGCTCAATATAAATTATTGAGCATATTAAATTATAAACCACAAATTTATTAGATTTTAATTATTAGAAAAATATTATTTTGTGAATTAATTCTAAAAATAGAATTCAGCATTTT
>JAJJKP010003835.1:0-13742 GCA_023805685.1 Ostracodinium gracile
AATCCCCAATCCCCAATCCCCAATCCCCATTGATTTACTATAAAATAAAAAGCTTTTAAAATTAAAACACATTATGAATTAAATTGAAAAATTAAAAAAAATTAAATTTAACAAAATGGGAATTGAAGTCTCAAAAAATACAGAATTAATAAAAAAAGAAAGTAAGCTTTAATAAGTATTAACATTATTGTATATTATTATTATTAATAATAGTAAATAGAAATTACTTCGATTTTATGTATATTATAGGGAGGGGAGGTTTTGGAAAAGTTTGGAAAGTTCGTCTTAAAAAGGCAAATGAATTATTTGCATTAAAAGAAATGTCAAAAGTAAAAATAATAGATAGGCGTAGTGAAATAAGTATAATGAGTGAAAGAAATTTATTATCAAGTCTTCATCATTCATTTATAGTTAATATGCATTTTGCATTTCAAGATTTTTATAATTTATATTTAGTAATGGATTTATTAACCGGAGGGGATCTTCGTTACCATATTGCACATAAACGTACATTTACAGAAGTACAAACAAAATTTATAATAGCAAATATGTTATTAGCATTAGAATATATACATAATAATAATATTATACACCGAGATATCAAACCCGAAAATTTAGTTTTAGAATCAAAGGGGTATGTCCGTATAACCGATTTCGGTGTCGCAAAAATAAATGAAGAAGATAATTCAAGTGAAACAAGTGGGACTCCGGGTTATATGGCCCCAGAAGTCATTTTAGTACAAAATCATAGTTTTCCATCGGATTTTTTTGCTTTAGGAGTAATAGGATATGAATTTATGTTGGGGTATAGGCCATATTTAGGGAGGGGTAGAAAAGAAATAAAACAATTAATAATAGCAAAACAAGCAAAGTTAAGAGAAGATGATATACCTGAGGATTGGTCCAAAGATTCTATGGATTTTATTAATCAATTATTGCAAAGAAAACCAAAAAAGAGATTGGGATATAATGGTGTTAGTGAAATAAAAAATCATAAATGGATGAAAGATATTGATTGGGATTTATTATATAGGAAAAAAATAGAAGCACCTTTTATACCTCCGACGAATAAGGAAAATTTTGATAAAAGGTATTGTGAAGGTCAGGATAACGTCGGAGAAGAAACCATTGAAAGATATGAATTATATTTACAATCGGATTTATATGCGGGAGTTTTTGTTAATTATACTTTTGTAAATATGGATTATATTTCTAAATTTGAAAAAAAACAAAAATATCGTATAAGTTCATCAAATGGCTCTAAAACAAAAATGTCTTTAAATGATGATAAAAATATTAAAAAAAAAAATGATGAAATAATCAAAAAAAATAGTAGAAATAGTAGTAGTAATAAAACTAATGATATATTAAAAGAAAATAATAATAAAGAAATAAAAGAACAAAATAATAAAAATAGTAAGGCAGTTTTATTTATAGAATTTAAAAATTAATAAATAAAAAAAAATAAAAAAAATAAAAAAATGGGTTCAAATAACTCATCTTTAAGAAAAAAAAATATTTAACAGAAGAAGAAATAGGAAATCTTGTTGCAGGAAAAGAAATTATTCTTTCAATGTTTAAAAAATTGAAAAATTCAGATGGTTTATTAACAACAAATGAATTAAATGTATTAACATATGGATTAATAAATCCAAAAATAAGAAAAAAAATATTACAAATATGTGGAAGTAAATCAGATACATTAGATTTAAAAGATTTATGCTATTTTTATTCATTATTAACTACTAATTCAGAAGAAGCAAAAATAAATTTTTTATTAGATTTTATTTTTATAAAAAGTGATAAATTACCAAAGCAAAAATATATACATAAAGTAAAGAAATATTTTGATAATAGTCAACCATTACAGTCAATATTTTTAGACCATAAAATATTAGAAAAAGAAAAACTAGATAAAAATTTTATTCAAAAATTCATTACTACAAATAAATTAAATGAAATAAAAAATTATCCTTTATATATAACTGATAATAATACTATGTTGGATATTGATGATAATGATAATAACAGTAAAAATATTTTGCTATTAAAAACTAAAACAAATAGTACAAAATATAATAATTCATTTCCCTTAGAGTATCAGTTAGAAGGAAAAAAAAAGTCAAATTACAATACTGCTCATACTATAAATTTACATCCTATAAAATGCCAATATGATTATTTAAAAAAAGATTTTGAAGAATATGAAAAAGAAAATAATGGGGTTTTTCCTATATCTTTATTTGAAGAAATGTTAAAAGAAATAAATGTAAATCCAAGCATAATAAGAATAATTGGAAGTTATTTAACATTAAGAGCCAAAAAAACTTTTTTTAATTTTGATTTATTTAAAGAAATTCTTTCATTATTAACTCATGAAGATTCTAATAATTATAATTTAAATGATAAATATAGATACAATTTAACTGATGGCTTATTTACTATATTTTCTTATCCAAATGATTATGTTCCCAAAAATGCTTTAATTGATATTATAAGGGAGACAAGGCCTGAGATGAATCAAAACCAATTATCACAGACTCTTGGTAATATGCAAGTCAAAAAGCATATAACAAAAGATAAATTTGCGGATATTGCTGACCTCCTGATAAAAGAATTAATTAAATCAATAGAGCATATAACTTATATTAAATATATATTTTTTGATACTAAATTAGAAGATCATTCGAAGGAAAAAAATTGTATTGAATTATTACTTAAAGGGAATACTTTACATGATTATATAATAGAAAGATTGCAATATGATACTGAGTTTTTTATTATTGAGAAAGATTTTTATAATAAATGGGAAGATTTTATGAGTTTACCAGAGGAAGAACAAAAAAAGATAGATATGAAAGGATTAAGAATGAGTTCAAAGGGTATAAGTGATAAAAATGGAAGATTAAATGAAAATAAAGAATATGATGTAGATTATATTATTCTTTCAAAAAGAATTTATACTTTATTTGGTAAATGGTATGGTCCAGTTATAGGAGCCGAAATAAAAAGAGAAAAAATTTTTTTGGATGATTTTGATAAAAATAATATTGGATCATCTGGAATTAAATCATCAAAATCAAAAAAAAAGAAAAATATTGTTAATAATGTTTTTAAAGGAATTGATTTACAAACTCAACAAAAATATGAATTAGAAATATATCCTATATTTATATTATTTTATAATTTTAGTGATTTAATCAGAAAAAATATGACAATGAAAGATATAAGAGATGAATTAAAAAAACAATTAAATAATAAAAAAGGTAATTCTTTTTATAATTTTTCGAGAAAAACAAAATTTGAAAGTCTGATAAAAATACTAGGTGAAAATACCGAATTTCATTTAGAGAAAAATTCAACAAGATTATGGTTATATTACAATGATAAATTTGACATTGTAAATATTGAAGAAACTTTAGAAGAAAATGGTATAGTTTCCGATGCTGTTATAGTACTTGAAATAAGAGAAGGGGGTTATTGGCCAAGTTATAAATTAAAAAAAGATTCAAAAATAAAAGATAAAAAAAATATAAATAATTCAGGATTAGTAAATATTGGTAACACCTGTTATATGAATTCAGTACTTCAAATATTTCTCAATATTAAAAAATTAAAAGATATTTTCATAACAGCGGATGAAAAACAAAATGAAAATATTTTAAATTTTATCACCGATGAAGAAAAACCCAAAAAATGTATGCTAATAAAAGAATTTATAAATTTATTAAGAGAAAAATGGGTGGATGAAAAAAAAGAAATAGCGCCCAAAAAATTTAAAGAAATATGCGGAGAATACAATGATACATTCAAAGGATTTGATCAACAAGATGCACATGATTTCTATACTTTTTTAGTAGATAATTTACATGAAGATACA
The DNA here is from genome assembly GCA_023805685.1 of Ostracodinium gracile. NCBI lineage: Eukaryota > Ciliophora > Litostomatea > Entodiniomorphida > Ophryoscolecidae > Ostracodinium > Ostracodinium gracile. The sequence goes on from JAJJKP010003835.1 coordinate 3,881, forward strand.
AACATAAAAACAGCAATAACAAAAATAGAAGAGAATGAAAATATAAATGAAAATCTTACCGAAATTGAAATGGCAAACGAATATTGGGCAAATACTATAAGAAATAATGCATCATATTTTTATGGACTTTTTATGGGACAACTCAAATCTACTCTAATATGCAGTGAATGCAAAAAACCAAAAATAAAATTTGAGCCATTTAGCTCCATTGAATTACCTATTCCCGAAGCAAAAAAAATTGTTTTAGTAATTACTTTATTTCGACTTCCATTTAATTTAAAACCATTATTTAAGCCTAAAAAACAAAATATAAATGATAGTGGAATAAAAATGGTTCCCAAAACTAAAATAATGTCTGAAAAATCTTCAATTGAAAAAGATATTAATATTAAGAAAAAACTCAAAAAATATAAATTATATGATGATTTTATAATTACACCTGAAAAAAATAAAAATAAAAATGATGCACCTCCTGATAAAAGTACAAATATGGGGAATTCAATATCAGTTTATAATATGATAAAAAGTCAAGATGAAAAAATAAAAAGTCCAAAAAATGAACAAGATAGAATAATTTCAAATACTTTAAATTTTAATATACCATTAAGGTTAAAAATAGAAATAAACCGTAATGAAAAATGTTCTAAAATAATTGAAGTTTTACAAGATATTTCTGAATTAAATTTAGAACAAAATGATAATTATACTGAATTTGTTATGCTTTCAAAAGATAATTTTATAGAACAAGATATGAAAATAGATGACACCTTTTTAAATAATCAAAAAATCTTAGTATATGAGCTTTTAAATATTGAAGGAATAAGATATATGTTTGGATATGAAGATATACCTACATCAACTATTGTCTCTTTAAGAAAACAAAAAATTGAAATCTTAAGTAATAATCAGCAAGCACCTACCATTAATATAAAATCAAATAAATATAAAAAATCAAATCAAAAAAGAATGCAAGAAAATTCAAATAAAAAAAAACAAAAAAATACTAATAGTCTAAGAATAATGGATTTCAATTTCATTATTCCTAAAGAAATCTCTAATTATGATTCATATGAAATATTAACGCCTATCGTTCATAGATATAAAAAAGAATTCATTTCAAATAAAGTCATTTTTCCAATTCAGAATTATCAATATATTTATGATTATTCTGATTTTGTTATATTAGCAACAAAAAATGGAATTAAACCATATAGTTTATATGAAATCATTTGGGAAAAATATATGTACTTTTTAAATTCTCCATCAAAATTTGAAAATTATTGTTGGTGGAAAAAAAATTTTAAAGAAAATCTTAAACTTTATGCCAACAAAATAAAATGTAAAAATTGTGCTCCATTTAAATTAAAGATTATTGATAAAAATACACATGCGTGCGCTTTTTGTCCTTGGTTTAGATTATGTACTGGATGTACTGTAGAGCCTAGTAATGAAAAATATATAGACATTTTATCAAGTTATGTAATTGTGGTTGAATGGTGTTCAGAAGTTTTTTCTAATGATATTAATAAAACAAATATAAATTTAAAATTGAATCATTCATCATATAATGAAATTGTTGAAACTACAAGTGGAAATACGGACAAAGTGACAATTAGTGATTGTTTTAAATTATTCACAAAAAAAGAAGAAATTAACGATATTCTTTGCGAGACTTGTAAAAAAAAAACAACATTTACAAAAAGTTTAGAAATTGAAAAAATTCCAAATTATTTAGTTATAGTTTTAAAAAGATTTAAATATACTTTAATGTATATGAATAAAATAGATTGTTTAGTTAATTTCCCTAAAGATCATTTGGATTTAGATTATTTTATAACAGAAAAAAAAATAGCTCCAAAATATGATTTATATGGAGTAATATATCATTTAGGAAATTTATCTCGTGGGCATTATAATTGTATAATAAGACAAAAAAATACATGGATGAGATTTGATGATTCATATGTGGCAGAAAATGACGGGGATATTGAAACTCCTAACGCATATATTTTAATATATAAATCATTAAATATAGATAAAATAAATAAAAAAGAATTTAATTTAAATTGTATAGGATTGATGAATACCGCATATAAAATATATTTAAAACAAAAAAAATTTGAACATTTATTTAATTATGTCTTAGATAATAAAGATCAAATTACAAATGTTTTTGATGATGATTGCCAATATTATTTTGGAGAGCCAGTCACAATAGATGGTAACTCAGGATATTTAATTTATATTGATAAAAAAGAAAATGAAAGCCAGCCACAAAATAATCAACAAAGGGGAGGAACTATTAAAATTCAACCAAAAACAAATAATCCTGAACCAAAAAAATCAGAACCCAATTATAAAAAAATGAGTAGAAGAATCAAAAACAGAAAAACTCGTGATATAAATCCTGCATTACGTATACGTGATTTTTATTCTTTCGGCCTTCAAGTATTAAATGAAATAAATTATGCTCGTATGCATCCAGATGAATTCGTCCAAAAATTAGAAGAACTATATAATGCAATAAGGAATGATAATTGTCTATATATCGAGGGTGTACCCTTTTTATATACTAATCTCAAAAAATCTTTAGAAGATGCAATAGATTTCTTATCTAAGCAAAAGCCTCTTCCCGGATTAGTTTATAACAAAACCATAACTCAAGCCTGTGATTATCTATTAGATGAATTAATAATCCATGATGGTTTAGATGAAAATGATTCCAATAGATATAGTTTAGAAAATAGACTTTCTAAATTTGGGGAACCTTTAGGAGAAACTTATGAATTAATTGATTATGGAATGTTTGATCCTGAATTTATTGTTATAAATTTTGTTTTATGTGATGGGGATAATAAAAAATATGAAAGAAATGTAATTTTTAATCCTAAAATTAAATTTCTTGGAATTGCTTCTTCAATTTTACCTTCTGAGAAAATTTGTACAGTTATTAATTTTTGTGAAGAATTTTATGATAAATATGAAGGTGTTCCTTTAGAAGTTCAAATGAAATATAAAAAAAGTGCACCTAAATATACCACCAAAACTATTAAAAGTTATTCAAATCAATTAGAACCAGAAAAAAAAAGTCCCGATAATGAAGAAAAAGATTATTTAGGAAATGATTATGATGATTTTACTTTAAAAAGAAGAAACTCAGGAAAAATGTTCAATATGAAAAGAGATCAATATATCCAAAGAAGAAATTCATTAAAACAAAAGGAGGATGAAGAAAAAGAAAAAGAAAAAGAAAATGAAAGCCAGCCACAAAATAATCAACAAAGGGGAGGAACTATTAAAATTCAACCAAAAACAAATAATCCTGAACCAAAAAAATCAGAACCCAATTATAAAGATAATGAAGATGAACCAGTAGATTTTATAGATGATAGAATTACAACGAGAAGAAAAAAAACTATTCATGAACCAAAAATGATGGAAGTTATAGAAGAAGAAAATGATGATGATGAAGCATTTGATAGAGAATTTAAAATCGAATCAACCAAAAAACCAAATCAAAACCAAAATCCAAATCCAAATCCAAAACCAAATGTTGCTTCTGATAGAAACGTCGGAAAAATTAGTAGTTTTTCATCAAAAAGAAATAAGGAAAAAGAAAAAGAAAAAGATAAAGATAGCAATCCAAATTCTAATACTACAGTTGAAACTAAATATATAACATTATCCAAGATAGTGCTCATTTAAAAAATAGTGTATCAAATAATAAAAATAATTCAATTATTAACAAATCAAATAATTATACTTCAGAATTTAATAATGATAATAATAATAATGATGAAGATAGCAATCTTAAATTTAATCTTAATATAAATAATTATTTATCAAAACAAAATATTAATTCATCGAAAAATAGTCTTTCATCATCTAATAAAAATAACCAAAAAATGAAAAAAAATAAAAATTTAAAAAAAAAGAATAATACAGGAAAAAACAAAAATAATGTTTTTCAAAAATTAAATAAAAACAACAAGAATAGCTATAAAAATATATATTCAAATAATGCTTTATATCAAAAAGAATCAAATGAAGTTTTAAAATCAAAATTATTAGCGAGAATAAAACAACAAAAAGAAGCCTTAAATGCATATAATCTCACATCAAATATTAATAAAAAAAACAATCATAATAATAATAATAACAAAAAAGAAGAAAAATTATTATTACCAAAAAATAACAAAAAAGAAGAAAATGGAAAAACAAAAAAAGAAAGAAATGAAAAAATTGAAAAAAATGAAAAAAACGAAAAAAAAGAAAAAAATGAAAAAAATGAATTAAAAGAAGAACCCAAAAATGTTCCAAAAATATTAACATTTTTACGAACTTTCAAAAATTTCGCAAAACCATTCAAGGCAAATAATGATAGCAATGAAACAGGTAATAACAATAATAATAATCCTAATAAAGATAATACTAGTAACGAAAATAATTTAAATTTAAATATAAATCCAAATAAGAGTTGTTTTAATTTTAATCCTAAAATAAAACCTAAAATAGGAAAATTAAATTTAAATAAAAGAAATAAAGAAATAAACATCGAAAAATTATATATTGATCAAAATAATTTAGGAGATGGAAATGAAGGGGATGATTTTATTGATTATAATAGATTTACTTTTAGAAATAATATTGATGAAGAAGAAAATTTACCTTATAAAACTTTCAATGAAATTAATAATAATAATGATTTATATAAAAATAATGATAAAAATAAAAATAATGTAAATAATAAAAATAATAATGATGATAATTTAAAAACTTTATATAGAAATAATAAATTTTTAGGAGATGATAATAATAAGGAAATTTCGCCTAATTTTAAACAAAAGAAAAATCCGAAAAAAAATATATATAAAACAATGTCTAAATATTATAGTAATAATAATATTAATGATAATCAACCCTATAAAAGAAAGAATTATTTAAAAAACAAATATTCTTCACCGAAGCCCTTACCAAGGGGCAAAGGTAAAATAAATTATAATTATTCATGTAATAATTTACCTATAAATAATTTAAATAATTTAAATATTCCATCTTTTGATAAATATAATAATAATAATAATGATAATGAAGACAGTATCCAATCACTAAATTCATCTATGAGATATGAAAAACCTAAAATAAATGATTCTTTTCCAAAAAATATAAATAATAGTAAAAATCAAATACACAACGATTATTTTTATAATATTAATGATATAAGTGCAGATCAAATAAGATTATCCAAAAATTATAATACATCTAATAGACCACTAAAAAATGATAAAATCCATTGAAATAGTTATTAATATCAATGATAGTTTAGAATCATATAATAAAGAGAATAGTTTCAATACAAATAATTATTTTTATTCAAACAAAAATCCTTTAAAAAGAAAAACTATAAACACAAGTAGTGCAAATAATAATTATATAAAAGGTTCTCCAATAAGCGCTAAACAAAATGGAGGAGTATACAACTATTCTTATAACTACGATTCAAGTCAATTCGATGAGGATGAAGATAGTGATAAAAATAAAATGAACACAAATTTTTCAAGATTTATGGAACCTTTTCAAAGAAACAATAGTAAAAAATGGTACAATGAAGATAGTTATTATAGTTATGATATAATGAATATGAATAAAATGGCGAAAAATAAAAATTTATTATATCAAAAACCTTTAAAAAGTAGTAATAGTAATAAAAACATCTTAAATAAAAATAATTCTATGTATATCAAAAGAGTTGTTCATTATGATGGTAATATTAAAAACAATAATAATATAGATGTGTTTTCCGATAATAATAATATGAATGATAGTGGCATTAGTAGTAATTTTAAATATCAAAAAGATTATACTGATTTTGATGAAAGAGACAATAATATACATGATTTTGATGCCCCGAAAGCCATAAAAGATTCTATAGATGAAGATTCTTCTAGAGAAAATCAATTAAGTGTCAATAGTGATATTAAAACATATAAATTAAATGATTCTTTTAGTAATAATAATTGTAATAGTAGTCGAAGTAATTACAACAATAACACCAATAATACCAATAACACCAATAACATCAATAACAACAACAACAACAATAATATCAACAATAATAATAATAGTTTAAATATAAACAAAAATAGTCCAAATCCTTCAATTAGAAATCAGCAGAATAAAGAAAAAATAGTATATATGAAAAAAATTAATACTGTATATAATTTTTATCAAGGTACAAAAAAATTATTTTCAAAAATTAATGATAAAGTATTTAAAATACATAAAAAAGAACAAAAAAAAAATGATAACGTTATTGAGACAGATATTAATATAAATAATGATGGAAATAACGATAAAAATAAAATAAATGATGTTATTGTATGTGAAGGAATATCAACACCAAGAAAACCAAGTGATAAAGAAGAAAATATGCCTTATAATAATATTCTAAAAGAAGAAAAAGAAGAAAAAGAACAAAAGGATAATAGATATATTAATATTTATTCAAAAATTATTAATGATAAAAAATTATTTATAAAAAAATATTATAATTATTATTTGCCTAAAATAAATAAAAATATAAATGGATTTTATATTTATAAAAATAAACCAAATAGTGTTTATAAAATACCAATAAAACTACAATATTATATGACAAAAGAAATAAAAACAATTTATAAAATACCTTCCATTAATAATTGCTATTTTCATAAATTATATGTAATAAATAATAATACTTTTAATTTAGAGCACCAGCAATTTTTCTCTTTTTTTAGTATAGGTGATCATTATAACCCAAACAATCATAGTAATACTGAATCATTATTAAAAGATAATAATAATAGTAATAGTAATAATAATAAAATATCGAATTTAAAGCAAAATATAAATATAAATAATAATATTAAACAATTTAGTATATTATCTAATAATGAAAATAGCTTAGATTATAATAATATAGAAAGAGAAAGTTTTTCATTTAAAAATAATAAAGCAATAGTTGATTCAAGTGATAATAATAAAAATAAAAACGAATTTATTGAAATGAATATTTTAAATTTTTCGTTGGGTCCAAAAAATGATAAAAAAGATGTAAATAAATTTGATATTGAAAAAATGCAACAAGAAAAAAATAATGATTTAATATTTATTAATGATAAAGAAGGTAACAATAATAAATTAAATGAAAATGAAAATAAGAATAAAAATAATAAATATGATTATAAATTTATATATTCTTTAAAAGATAATAAATTTAGTAAAAATAATAATCTATTACCACAAAATGTAATAGAACATATTGATAATTTAAATAAAATCACTGAATCAATACCATTTTCATTTAAGCAAAATGACCAAGAAGAAGAAAAAAATAATTATAAAAAATTAAACAAAGATGAATTAACAAATATCATCAAAAAATATTTAAATAAAAATAAAAAAGAAGAATTAAAGAAAAAAAATGAGAAAAATTTGAGAAAGGAGAAAAGCCAAGAAATGTTCCAAAATAAAAATAAAAATGAAGAAAGTAATAACTCTACTGATATGAAAGTAAAAATGGAATGGTCTAGGAATGATTTATCGAAGGAGATAGAACAAGCAGAGAAATATATAAAAGAATTGAAAAAGAAAATGGAAGAAAATACGAAAAAAAAAGATATAACATTTTTGTTAAATATGCTTACGGTAGATAATTTTAATGAAATATTAAATAAAATACTAAAATTAACCACTAAAGAAAATGATGAATTATTATCTGATAAATATATTATTTATAACGAATATATTTTAATCAAAGTCATTACTGATAAAGCTATTACTGAAAAAAGATTTGTAAATTTATATGCTAAATTATGCTATGAATTATATAATAAATTAAATGATAAAAAATATAACGATGTTAATTTTAATAGTATTTTAATGGAAGAATGTAAAATAAAATTTAATGAATTAAATAATATAAATAATGAAAATAATTCAAATGATAATAATATAAAAGATAATAATAATATAAATATTGATGATGAAAAATTTTTTTTAATAAAAAAAAAATTTTTAGGTAATATAGATTTTATTTGCGAATTAATAAATGTAAATATTCTTACATTAGAATTTGGCTTTTATTATTTAGATGAATTACCTTAAAACCATGCTTAATCCTCCCCCCTGTGACAGAGGTAGATAATATTTTTATGCGCGGGAATAAGCAGTTTATGAAATTAAACAATAATTTACTATAATAAAATTAATTCATTTACAAATTAATATAAAATTAGAATATATTTTTGACTGAAATTGAGGGGGGTTAGTTAGGGTTTCTATTATGAAGAGAAAAATTTTTTCTAGGAGGATTAAGTAGGGAGGTGTATTAAGTAGGGTTTTACTATAAATAAAAAATATAATGAAATTATAGGCTCAAATGAAATAGAAACATTCAAAAAATATTTATGTTTAGAAGCAATTGTGAATTTTTTGTCGAAATTTGGAAAAAAAATAAATCAAAAAAAAAATAATAATAATAATTTTAAATATCTAAATGATTTTATCAATAATAATTTAACTAAAATTATAAATGATGAAAATTTGCCTAGTTTTTTAAAATATAAAATAATAAATTTAATTGAAAAACAAAAAAATAAATGGGAAGACTCTCTGTTTGAAAAATCAATATTAGCTAAAGGTAAAAAAAATATAAAAAAACATAATTTATCACTAAAAAAACCACATAAATCACGAAAAAGAAAACATTCAAGTTTAAGTATAGATCCCTTCATCTCCAATCGAACTCCAATTGAAAACAATAATAAATACATCACTCATAAAAGTACGAATATTGAAACCAATTACAATAATAATTTTACATCTATGAATTCTGCAAACATAAATACTAATAATAATAATAATAATGAAGAAATAATTAAATTAATTGAAAAAGATGTGGATAATTATGGAATATTTTTGAAAAAGAATAATATAAATAATAAAGCTCAATTATATAATAATAATGAAATAGGAAATGATTATGATTGGTCAGAGATAGAAGATATTATATCACAAGATAAAATTGATTTAGGAGAAGTTATTCGATGCTATGTGGAAGTATGTATTGATCAAATTACAAATAATGAAAAAGTATTTATTGCTAATGATTATATTAAAAATATTATATATTATTATTCAATAAATTTAAATAATAAAGAAAAAGATATTATTCATAATAAAATGATTACTTTATTTATGAATATTCAAGATATATGCATCGATAATTTTATTATGAAAGAAATAATGGGATATTTATTATTTATTTTAATTGAAAATAAATTATATGTTATTAAAGATTTAAATAATTTTATTGGTATGGATAAAGAAATAATAATTACTATAGCAGAAGTAATTAAATATACAATTATTTCATCTGAAGTTAAAGGCAAAAAATATCATAATGATTTTAAGCAGACTAAATTATTTGCTGATAATTCTATTTTTAATGAGCATGTTACGAACAAAATTCAAGATATATTAAAAGCATCATAAAATTAACTTTTATAATAGACCTTATTTTATTTTATTTTTAGTTTTTTAATTATTTCCCTAATTGCCAAAATTGAAGCCCTTCCTATCTACAAAAATTTCGATTTTAGTCATTAGACGCAACCCCTCCCTTTTAATCCTCTTTTTCCTTTCCTAAAATTTTAAATCTTATCAAATCTTTAAATATCTGAATTAGGTGTCCTCTCCTTTTTTTGAGAATTTTTAAGAGTTATCAAAATTCTAATTTTTCTACATTTATTAGTTACTACTAAATTAATATAATATTCATTGTTAGGATTATCTCAGCTAAATGCAGAAAGGCTAATAAAGT
>JAJJKP010003836.1:0-13685 GCA_023805685.1 Ostracodinium gracile
GAATCTTAAAATGTCTAAAAATGTATATTTTCCATTTTATTTCTTTGATTAATACAGAATAGTTAAAAATAATAAAAAATATTTTATTCATTTCATTCTCAATAATTATTTAGTTTTTTTTAAACATCAAAGAATAATAATAATAATACCCTTTTTATGAATTATACACATTTTTTCATTTATTATTTTATGAAAAAGCAAGGAACATATAATAATAAATCAAGTTTTTTCTTGATTAACCCCTCTGATTTCATAACAATACCCCACCTCCCCTCAATAAGGGGTATACGGATATGCCTTCGAAATCAGAAAAGTTACTAAATTTAAATTCAATTAACTTCACTAAGTGAAAGGGGGCAATATCATATTATCATAATAGTTTTTAAAAAAAATTTTTTTTCATTTAAAATATACAAATATTAATTATTTATCTAGTTGAGTCAATAAAGCAGTACCTCTTCTAATCCAATGTTCAGAATCTTTATTAGAATCAGTTTCATCATATTTTAAATAGAAATACATAACAAAGTTAGTAGAATGACCAGTAGTACTCAATTCTCCTTGTCTTTTACTTGTCTTATATAATGGACATTCATAATAACCAATTTTTTTCAATTTAGAAACACTAATCGGCTCAAGCCATATAACCGGCATTTCAATACTCAATTCACCAGGATCTTGCTCTTTAAGTAATATTTTTTCGAAATCCCAAGAAGCCCCTTCTAAATGCAATCCATTAATGTTAACTCCGTCTTCAGGCATTTCGATACCTTCATCTCCTATTTTTTTATCTAAGACATTAGTTCTGAAAGCCAATTTATCGATGGCTTCTTCAGTTTTACGTGCGAAAGTCTGCAAAACGGCTGTATTGAATCCTTGTGGGAAGAAAAATGCGCTTATCCAGTATGATAATTGTGGACCGTTATATAACCAATCAGACATAAATTTAACTCTTAATATTAAATCATTTATCCATGATGCTAAAGGTTTTAAAGATAAATATGAATTATCTCCCCATAATTTAGGTACTTGACCATCCAAAAATGAATGATATACTAATTCTATTGTAGGCGACATGACTTCTGCACCATTTACGGCTAATTCAAGACTATGAAGAGATGAATTTATAACTTGTAGTAAATTATTAAATTTATCACATTCTTGTAGAAGGAAGTTACCTAAAGGAGATTTTTTTTGTTTATCTTCTTTTTTCTTTTTTCCTTTTTTTTTCTCTTCTTTTTTCTTTTCTTCTTTTTTTTCTTCTTTTTTCTCCTCTTTTTTCTCTTCTTCCTTTTTCTCTTCTTCTTTCTTCTCTTCTTCTTTTTTCTCCTCAGGCTCATCTTCTTCCGGATTTACTAATATTGATTTTTGATTTGCCTTAGTATTATCTAATAATTGTATTTCAGTGAATTTTTGATTAATATCTCTAATAATTTCTTTAACAATATCATCAGGTTTTTTACCACCGGAACTTGAAGTTCTTGGTTGGATACCAATCAACGGTTCCATAAATTCTGAAACTAATTTTTTTTGTAAAGTAATATTTGCGTTATTATTTAATCCGAATACTTCAGGTTCATCATCTAAAGGTAATTTTTCTATATAATCATTAATATCTTGAACTGTGTCGACTTTAGGTGATTCATATCCTTCACCTTCGGAAAATTTGAACAAATCATCAAATATTAAATCATTGAAATAACTATTTAATATAGCCGCAATTAATTTTTCATCTTTATCATCCGTTACTCTTCCACCATAATTAATTGTACCAACTAAAAATCTTAAAATTTCAAATGGGACTCCTTGTTCTTTATATTCTTCAATATACATATTTAAATGCATTCTACTTGCTTCAAAATCTGAATTCATCCATGCGTATGGAATATTCCATCCTAACGCACCAAATTTCCTTCTTTCTAAAATAACTGCATGGAAGAATGCTAAACCGAATGTCATTTTTTTTAATTTTTGTTGTAAAGTATACGGCGTAAAATCTTCATCTTTTATATTTAAATAAGTACCTTTAAGTGAGGCTCTAATACCCTTTGGAGGTTCGTTAGTAATTTTAACTCCGGATTGCAATACAGCGGCAGGGAATGCGTCTGAAGGCATTGAAGTTAGCCATAATCTATAATCATTATTTATTTCTGCTTCTCTATCATTTACATCTTCTAATATTTCTTCTAATTTTGGCATCCAAGATCTGGCTAAATGGCAGTTTTCTAAACAAACCCAATCTCCTGTTTTAATACTGTCTAATATTGCTCTTTTAGCTATTTCTCCTTGACCTTGACCTAATGAAATATTTATCATATTTACTCCTTTCTTTTTAGCGAAATCTCTCAAAGCTTTGACAGGATTTGCTCCTGTGGATAAAATGAATATTAATGGTGTTGTTTTAAGACTATCTTCAAATGCGGTAGATACGTCGAAGGGGGGCGACTGTAAAAATCTGTCAGAAAATGAATTTTTAATGAAATATCTTATAGCTTGTATCAATTTTTCTTCTTTTAATTCTTTTACAAATAATAATCTATTAAAATCTATTGATATTTTTTCTAACGCTTCAGGCAAAACAAATTCTTCGGGTTTTTCACATTCCATAAATTCATTAAATTTCTTTATATCATCCTGAGTAAAATTAGATAAAATATTCTCTATATCATAAAATGAAACTGCAAATTCTTTAAAAGATAATAATTTTTTATACAATTCTAAAGACATCCATTCTTTTATTCCTTTTTTATAATAAGGACTATCTTTTTCGTCTACTTTAGGCACAAAGTTACCTACTCCTCTTAAGAAGAATTGCCATTCTGAATCACCTATGGCTCCATCATTTATTAATTTTGATGTAACAATTAAAAAGCTATATAATAATTTATCTTTTTCAAAAAGACCTCTAGATATTTTTTCATAAAAACTAATAGTAACATCATCAATTAATATTTTAATTCTCTGACTAACATCTGAAGATTGCTGACTTCTATCTAATCTTTGATTAAATAATTTCAAGAAATATTCCAACGAATAATTATACATAGAATCAATATTTGCCAAAGAAGCTATAGCAAAATATAAAATTGATCCACGGACGGAAACCGGTCTATAAAATGTACGCTCTTTATTAATTGATTTTGCAGTAACTTCTGCTTTTTCTAATTCTTCCTGAATTTTTTTTGATTGAACTTTACTTTCATCTAATTTATTTACTAAGATATCATTATCTAAAATATCATTTCCGGCATCTTTGACTAAATTTAAAATAGAAGTTTCTAAATCACTTATCATTTTTTTTGAATTATTAATAGATAACATTGTTTGCTCTTTTTGTGCTTCAATTTCTGGTTTTTCATGTTTGACGACTTCAACCAAAAGTTGATCTTCTAAACCTTTTTTAGTAACGGTGAAATTGATAAGAGTGACTTTAATTGATAATTCTGGCAAATAATGTGGATTTGCCATTTTACTTGTCATGAAAAGTTTGAAACCAATAGTAAATTGAATTGGTTTATCAGAACCCATGGATAAATAATAACCCGCACCTTGTTTAAAAACTTGATTAGCTAAAATTGGTTCCAAAGAGCTATCCAAAGTTTGTTCAACATTTTCGATTAAACACGGATAACCATTTTGTATACTATTTTTTAATAAATTGAATAAATTTTTATTTGTTAATTTATAACAATTGATTTTTTCTTTCCTATAAAAGTTTCTTATCCATTTATTTGCTTGCATTTGTGGATCTATAATTAATGGCCATCTTTTAGCTCTAACTGTAATAATGGCATTTTCTATTGATAATTCATCTGCGGGTAAACCGGCATAATTCCAATCTCTTATTTCTAAAGGATTTGATAACATTTCTTGTACGCTAAATTCAGGTATGTTTTCTGGTTTTAATCTTTCTTCAATTTCTTCTTCACTTAAAGGTTTATATTCTTCTTCTTCTTTTTTTTTCTTTTCTTCTTCTTCTTTTTTCTTTTTTTCTTCTTCTTTTTTCTTTTTTTCTTCTTCTTCTTTCTTTTTTGCTTCTTCTTCTTCTTTTTTCTTCGTTTCTTCATCTTTTTCTTCTGCGTTACCCCCCTCAGCGTTCTTTTTTTCTTCTTCTTCTTTTTTCTTTTTTTCTTCTTCTTCCTTCTTTTTTGCTTCTTCTTCTTCTTTTTTTTTTTCTTCTTCTTCCTTCTTTTTTGCTTCTTCTTCCTCTTCTGCTTTCTTCTTTGCCTCTTCCTCCGGATCTTCTTCTTTAGTAGAATAATATACTCCAGCTCTAATTAAATATTCTTTTGTTGATTCTAAAAATTCTTTCCTATATTCCATCGTGAATGGGCCGAAATATGATACGACTGTACTGGAAATAATAACATTAGCTAATAAATTTTTGGATTCTCGAGTTAATTCTACAATTTTATCTTTCCAACGAATACCTTCATCTTTTAACCCGTCAACTAATTTCCCTGCACGAACCATTTTTATATTAATTGTTTTTATAGAATGTTCTAAATCACTTAATTTTCTTACGGCTTGGTCATATTCTTTTTGTAATTTTTTTAATTCTGCTTCTTTTTCATTTAAAGATTTTGTTTTTTCTTCTAATTTTGCTTCTACTTCATTTAATTCATTTGTTGCTTTTTCTTGTTGATCCATTTTCGGTTTTACATTTCTATAAACTTGTACGTAACCCAACAAAGCACCGACATATTGTTTTAAACCATCCGCAGCTTTTGATACTTTTGTAAAATCTTTATCTCGTATAGTACTAAATAGATTTGATAATTCCATTAATTTTCTTGGTTCATTTAATTTATTTACCATAACGGATTCATTTTGACAAGTTTCTTTGAATTTTTTGGTATCATTAATTAAAATTTTGAAATCCGGATATTCTCTACCTTTACAATCGAAGGCAAAACATAAATTTCTAGCTAAAGCTAAAATATTTTCGGAAGGTTTTTGATATGATCTTAATTGTTTTAAATCATCTTCGTTTAAATTTTGTAAAGCTTCTTTTGCTTTTCTTAATGTAGGTTCTGCAACGGCCATCTCTGCGTCACATTCTTCTTTTATTTTTAATATAACTTTTCGTTTTTTGTCAATTTCGTCTTTTTCTCCAGATATTTTTTCTCTTTCAGCTCCTACTATTTTTTTCTTTTCTTCCAAAACGACAATTAAAGCTTCGACATTTTTTTTACCTTCAATTTGTTGTGGCTCTAAAAGGATTAATTCTTCTTTTAAATTTTTAACAATTTCATTTGCTTCGTCTAATTTCTGTATACCTAATTTATAATTTTTTACTTGTTCTGGAATAATTTTAATTTTTTCATTATAAATATCTATAAATAATTTAATAAATTCTAAATATGAAGTTGGTGTGATATAATAATATCTTCTTAATTCAGTTTCGAATCTTTTTGATAATTCCAAAGCTTTTTTTTGAATGTTTACAAAAATTATACTTAATTGTGTTTTAACTTTTTTCACTAAAGGTGCTACGGTATTCATGGGTTGACCTCTAATTGTTTCTCCTATGGTATTTAAATATCTTTCAGCAACGCTGTTCAAAGCATCATCAGGCCATATATTGAACCAATCTATTGTACAACAATTGATAATAGAGGGGAATTGTATACATCTATTTCTAAACGAAGATCCAACGGGGGAGAAAGATAATACTATATGTAAACTATCTCTTACAGTTTGAACGAAAAATTGATAAACACCATCTTTTGTTTCCGGGTATTTATTTTCTTTTGCTTTATCTTTTAAAGTATTGAATATTACAGCCATTTCATCATCTTTGAATAAATTAGGCACTTCTCCATTATTTAATATATTATTTATATCTTCTAAGAAACTTTCTTGTATAATTTGTGTATCAGAAAAAAGAAAAGCCTGTTTTTTATCACTCACTCCGTTTTCGGTAACTCCACCACTTTTTTTAAGTATTTTTCCAATATCTTTCAAAAAGGCTTCAGTGTTATATCCCTTTACTATTTGCAAAGTATTCATTTCTTGTTTTAATGCAAAGACAACAAGTTTTGTTAAAGATTGTCTACCTGAACCACCGAGCCCGATTAACAATGCATTACCTCTTGCTAAAGATAATATACGTGCTATTCTACAAAAGTGGTTTATTGCATCTGTGAAAAAGACTAATTTCATTGAACCGGATCTTGTTGCCATATTATAACTTTCTAATTCATCGTCTATTCTTTTATGTAATAATTTCATATCTGTTAACATTTTGTAGCATTTTTCTTTTAAATCACTGAAAATTAATTCATTTAAATTCATTAAACTACCTTTTTGCATTCCTAATTTTGTTTCATATAAATTTTTTATCCAATCATCAAATTTCTGAATATCCTCACTTAATAAACGATCTCTAAATTGTCTACTAGTCTCGTGTATCCATAAAAGTACCAATATTTTTTTATCCACTAATTCATTTATTCCAGCTCTTAACATACCTTGTACAACTTTACTCATATCTCTAAGATTGAAAGTATAATGAGATTTAGAAGGAGTAGGCAATAAATTATCTCTGATTTTTTGATACATAGTTAAAGCACTTTCTATTAAAATATCACTTTCTTTTTCCAAATTTTTAGTATTACTTAACCAACTTTGTACTATAGTTTTAAATATTAATTGCATAGAATCTCTTGATAATTCAGTCATCCAAATCATATTAAAATGTCTGAAAAGTCTTGGAGTGACGGGGTTTCTACCTCCAGATGGTGGTGCACATGCTGCCATTATAATAGTATCTTTAATAGTACGTTTTGTTTTCTTTTCATCATATAACATTTTATTATCAATTAATTGCCTAATAAATTCTATTGGTTGTTGTGATCCAAAAACATCCAATTGTGGTAAGTTGATATCATCTATGAAATAAATGAATTTTTTACCCGCCGGAGGGGCAAAATTACCGTTTTTATAAATTGTAGTTTTTAATATATCAAAAATATTTTTAGATGTGGTTTTTGCGGAGAAATTTGATGATTTATATATAAATTTACCACTTTTTTCATTTTTTAGATAATCCATAATTACAACACTTTTTCCTACACCTGTTTCTCCCATGAATAGTGAATTATATCCATTAGAAGATAAAAAGTTCATAATTTCTTTATATTTAACTGTATCATTTGTTGGTATTAAAATATTAAAGAAGGGGACACTTTCGTCATATTTATATGGTGGTCTATCATTATTTTTATCAAAGAATCTATCAAAAGAAGCATTACTTACATTAATGCATACATCATATATATTTGTATTAGAATTTGCATCATTAAAGTTAACACTTCCAGAAAATCTTAATTTGACCTCTCTAGCAAACACATTTCTTGATTTATCATCAATATTAGCACCAATTGACCATATTACTGCAAATGCCATTAAATAATTACATAATTCACTTATATTAGCTGAATCAACTCTTATTATATCAGGTTGATAAAAACATGAAATTATTTTTAAACAACTTTGTACTAAATTTATATTTACCGATGGAATTTTTTCTTTACATTTTTCTCTAACAAATTTAAGAAATCTTGGAAGAATAGTTTCTAATTCTTTACCTAAAGCATCTATTTGTTTAATATAAGTTTCACATCTGAGTTTTGCGGTGGGTTTGGCTAATTCTTCTTCTAAATCTTTTGTTAATTTTATTTTATAATTCAAAACCCATGAATTAATAACAGGTAAAATACCGACATTGTGTGGCTCCATATAGACCATACCACATCTTGATACAGTAGCAGGTGAAGCAACTTTTAAATCCTGGACTTCAAATATTAAATTCATCATTTTAGGTATCCTGATATTGGAAGAATCCGGTAAACATAATTTTCTTGAATCATCCAAGACTGTATTCATATCTTCGATCCACGTGGCATCGACGGGTCCATCGAAAATAAGCCATAATCTTTTATTTATTGTAGTTTGATTTTTTTCTTCTTCTTCAGCTTCTCTCATAATTCTAGCAACTATACCATCTTCCCATGTTTGTGTTATTTCATCTTTGGCCATATATAAGTCACTCTTTGGTACAGCTTTAGGATTTAATAAATCATTTTTTATTGTACAATACCAATCATCATTTGCGGCTAAATCTTTATTTTTACCTAATTCAGTCAGAGTTTTCATCAAAACTTTATATATTGAAGTTTTTCCTACACCCGTCTCTCCGACAATCATATTACCTAAACGGACCATCATTGTATCTAAAAGTTGACCTACTTTTTCGACAAATCCTGGAGTTGGTTTTAAATTTTCTTCTTCTACAATTTGTTTTACTTTTTCATTAAATATTTTATTTTCAATTTTGTTGACAATAATTTTAGGGAATAAATCTGTTATGATATCTAAGAACAATTCTATATCGACTTCTAAGAATTTTGGCAAGTTTGAATCTTTCATAGCACGAATAAGTACTTCTGCTTCAGGATCTTTTGGGAATTTTTCTTTTAAATACCCTGCTCTTGTCAATATGGATTTAATACCTCTCAAACCAAAGTCATAATGTTTTTGTTTGGATAATTGTTCACTACTTAATTTGAATAATTGATGCATTTTAACTGATAATTCTTTAGCAGTTGTAAATCCTTTGGAATATAAAGTAACTTCTGCAACTAAAGCATAATCGGGAATCATCATAGATACAGGTCTAAATAACGACTTAAGGTTATCAGGTAATTCTGTTCTTCCTGCATATCCGGGATTCATTGTAATAAAAACACCAAATCTTGGTTTTAATTTTATTGTTTTTCCATCAAAATCCATAACCCATTTTTTTTCTCTTAAATGTGTTTGAATTGTTTCGATTTGTTGTGCTATGACGGATAAGACTTCTATTTCAATACGGTTGAATTCATCGAAGCATGCCCAAGCACCACATTCTGAAAGACCACAAAACATTCTTGCCATCATTTTATAATCCAATTGATCGGTACAATTAAATACGCATACTTTAATAGCTAAAGCTTTTGATAAATCTTTTGTTGTTTCTGTTTTACCCGTACCTGCTGGACCGGCCGGAGCACCTCCAAAGTTAATATGTAAAGCTGAAGTTAAAGTAATATAACATTTATCTGTTAAAGGAGTGATAACCATTCTTTCTGGATTACCTAAATATTCATATCCATAAATAAATCTTGAATTTGTTTGCTTTATAACAACTTCCCATCTTTCATCACCAGTCTGTACATTAATATCTTTTTCCCAATAGAATTTAAGATTTTTTTGCCATTCGAAATCACCCTTTTGTTTAACATCTTTTTTTATCATATCTCTTACTACTTCTCTAGCGTGGACATTGATAATAATTAATCTTTCTACTAAACTTTTTTTAAGTGGGGCTACTTTTTCTCTAACTAATTGTGACAATTCTATAATTAATGTACCCATATAATCTAAAAAGTCATTTAATTTTCCTCCTTTTGCAATATTATCAATGGCATCTTCTACGAAAATAGCCCATTTAATTTGATCATCAGTAATAACACTTTGACACGGGTACCCAGCATAAATCCATTCTTTTCTCGGTTTTTTAAATTCAGGATATTTTTCTAAACATAATTTCGTCTTATCATATACTGTTTCAAACATTGCAGCTTCTAATTCATTTAACCATCCTTCAATATTTTCTGTAGCAAATAAAGTATGACTTAATTTAATAACTTCATTTTCTTGTGATACTAATTCAATTATTTCATTTGATGATTCAGAAATGAAATTAACATTTTTAATACCATCGAAGCATTTTGATAGATAATCATTGACTAATCTTGGTTGTCTTGTGTTTGATAATATTTTTAACAATTCATCATTTGATAAAAAGTAAAATCTTGGAAAAGCTTTTCTTTTTGTTTGTAAATAATCTTCTAAACTTTTTTGGATATGATCTAAATCTTTATGATATTTAGTAAGCATAACTAATAATCCTTCTTGTTTACATCTATTATAAACATTTGGATCATTACATGTTCTTCTCATTAATTCTTTAAAAGCTTTATTAACTTTCGAAAAGTTTTTACTAGCGTCAGGTAATTGTTTTTTAATATCTTCTGCGGAAAAAATATTTTCTAAATAAATCCACTGTTTTTGTACTAGCAACCATTCTTCTATAATATTTGATATACTGTTTAATGTATTATCCCATTCTTCAACTTTATCTCTTATATCAGCTACATGCCTAGAAGAAAGCCCACTTGCAATTAATTGCGAATGTTCATCTAAAGCGTTATATACATCTTCAACTGAAGCTATAATATATTTTACTTCATTTTTTGTTTTTGATTGATTTTGGATAACAAATTTAATTTGTGACCAATCATTCGAAATTTTATCTATATCTTTCATGATTTTTTCCTGTGCTATAGCCGCAGCACTAATGTTATCGATTTTATCTGCTTCGAAACTTATGGCAGAATTGTCAAGAATTGCACTAAATCTTAATGTATCTAAAATATCGGAAGAATATGGTATATTTAATAATTTGAAAAATTCTATCCAATGTCTTTCTTGCATAGACGTTGAACTTAGTACCTGGATAACGGGGGCATTTTTATTCATTGTAGTTGCTAAATTGTTTAAAAGTTTAAATACTTCGTCTTTATCTGGATCTGGTATTTTTGTTTTTATATTAGTTATATCTATGTTATATTGTCTTATAGATTCATCAATTTTTGAAGTTTTCATCTGATTAATAGTTAAGCTTTTCCATTTTTCATTATCTTCTTCTAAATGGATTAAAGTTGTCCATAATTGATTTTTTAATTCATAAGTTTCTTCTAATTTTTTCCATTCATCTTCAATATCTTCACTTGGTGGATATTCTAAAGTCTTTAAATATGAATTATACTTATCCATTTTAATTTTATAATCATCAACTTTTTCTTTAATAGATAATAATAAAGTTTTGATTCTATTTCTTTCAACACCAACTTCGGCTAATTCAGTATTTGTAGTAACGTTATCATTTAATTTCATAATACTTGCTTTATTTTTTTCGATTTCGGTAGATATATCGCTTTTATAGCCATCTTTTTTTGAATTAATTTCATTCTTTTGTGCTTTAATTTCTTTTTCGGTTTCAATGAAAGCATTTTTCAAATTAGTTTCATAATCTGTTAAATCCTTGGCTAATACTGTATCTATATTAAATTGTTTAATCAAAGAATATATATTTCCCATTTTTGAAACATTTTCTTCCAATTTTTGCATAGTGGGTTGAAAAGCATTAAGTTCTTCGATAAATTTACATATTTTTTCGATTGTATTATGCTCGGTATTTATCTTACCTTTGGCCGCTTCGACAATTTCCTCAATTTCTTTTTTAATTTCTCTATATGAGTTACCCAAGAAGTCTTCATATATTTTTTTATATTCATCCAAATATTTATTAAATTCATCTTTAACACTTTTAGAATCTATTAACATAATATTTGGATTATAGTTATCTTTTATACTATTAGAAACTTTAGTTTTCCAAATGTTACATTCTTCGATAATTTTTCTTACATCAGCAATTGGTGTATCTTTTTTAACTGTTTTATCCGCAGTAGCAAATTTCTCCTTCTTAATTTGAAGTGGTTTAAATTCTTCGAAACTCTTTTTACTATCTTCAAATACAAATTCGAAATCTTCTTTTAATTTTTTTAAAACTAATTCAGTATATTTTTCATAATATTTTGAATTTTCGATGGTATTTCTGAAATTTTTTTTAATTTCTTCATCCAAAGTATCATTTGTTTTTAAATTAACTCTTTCTGGGTCTATATTATTTTTATCATTTTGGCTTTGAGGATCTACTAATAATATTTGTTCATAATTTTTTTTAGAAAAAATTGAAATAAATCTGGGTGCTTCGATGATAGTATCAATCATTCCGTGGAATAATTCTTTAAATTTAGAAGTCATAATATCTAAATTAGGTGTCAAAGCGACTTCACCTTCAGCGAAAGATAATCTTAAAGTGAAATATGCTTGGTTGACTTTTCTACTTTTTAATGTTCTATTCATTTCTAATAAATTTTGTCTATTTAATTTATATAACATTTCCACACACATCAAATCAGTCATTGTTACATAATCATCAAAAGCTTTTTCATCGGAGGAGGCCAATTGAATTAATTTTTTTCTCTTAATTTTTTCTAATCTTAAATTATACATGGATTTATTTTTTAATTCTTGTAAAGTTTTAGAATTTTCCGTTTCATCAATTTCACGCACTTCTTTTAATCTTGTAGAAATACTTTTATAAAGTTCTCTTAAAGTTTTAAACACTTCTTCTTCAATGATTTTTTTGAATTTACTTTTGGCGTTTTCGAATTCTTTTCTTTGGGTACTTTCGAAGTCCGACATACCCGAGGAGACCCAGGCGGTTTCTCCATAAATTTTTTGAAGGGACACTTTACTAATTTCATTAATTTGTCCATTAGCTTGAATCATCTTTTCAACAAAGGCGGGTTTAGTTAAGAATAATTTTTCGCTTAATTCTTTTCTGACCGACTGGAATTTCTTGAATCTGTTGTAATTTCTCCACATGGAAAATAATTTAAATTGTAGATATTGTTTAAAATAATTAATTCTTCGCATAATATTAAATAGAGTGGATTGATACATCCAATCAGATAAAGTATAAAATTCAGCAACTTGTTCAGGATTCTTCCCTTTATCTTTTCTATTAGGGTCATTTACTGGGTAGGCATGGGAAATTCCTGTAGGAGTAATAATAAAATAATCTTTTCCAATTTTCTCTCTTGGTACAACGCGTAGATCATACGGGGAAAAAATATGTTCGGCAGAATGATCAACTTTTTCGCAAAAAATGAATTTAATTGGTGTCGTATTTCCATTCATAGCGAAAAATTGTACAGCTTTTTCTCCATTTACGATTCCTTTCATATTTCTTTCAGTTTTTGACCCTTTTTTGACATAAAGTTCAACTTCTAATTCTTTCATTTCTTCTCTCTGTAATTTTGGATCAAAAATTTTGATAAATTTTTCTTTGATTACTTGTTCATATTTATTTTTTTCTTTTTCATTTGAACTTTCGAGAATTTCATTTTCTTGTTCTAAGCTTAAATTTTCTTCTTTGTCATCTTCTTTAATTTGTTTTGATTCTTTTTGGATGTTGAAACTTTTTTTGGTGCCACCTGCAGCGTGGGATATTTTCGTTGCCTCTCTTTTGTCTTCCGGTAGTTTATATTGTTCCTTAATTGTATCATCGTATTTATATAAGTTATTGAAATATTCTTTGTGATCGGGTTTAAATATTTCGGTAACTTTGAATACGCCGAATCTTTGCTTTGTTTCAACGTCATCGGACAAAAATTTTGACCGATGCTTTCTTTTGTACTCGTCCTTGTATTCAGGGCCGACTACTTTTTTATTGTTCATGGTTTTATTTATAATTTTTTTATTTTTTAGATATATTTAAATATTTTAAATTAACAGTTATATTTATTTTTTTTATTATTTATTTTATATTATTTTTCATATTTAAATTTTTAAATTATTTCTTTATAATTATTTAATTTTTTATTTTAATATTAAATAAAAAAAATATTTTAAATATTTTAATTTATATTTTTTTTTTTTAAAAAAATTTTTTTTGAATGGGGTTTGGGGTTTGGGTTTGGGGTTTTGGGTTTTGGGGATTGGGGATT
>JAJJKP010003837.1:0-13364 GCA_023805685.1 Ostracodinium gracile
ATGAATATATATTTTAATAAAAAAATAATAACTTATTGATAAAATAAAACTATAACATATATTTAATTTATAGCATTATTTAATGTTTATTTTAAAATATTTATAATTGCTCATTTAACTATTATAAATATCCTTTTATTTTTTTATTCTTTAATTATTTTAATTATTTATATTATTTTTTCTATATCAACAGTTACGATAAAATAATATAATTAAACTGTTTTAAAAACATAATCAATATTTAAAAAAGAAACATCTAATGTTTCTAGAAAAAAACATTTATTAAAAGAAAATATTCTATTTATAATTTTAAAAATAACTCCTATTATTTATAATATTTTTAATAATATAAGTATATTTACTTAATAAAGAAATATTATTATTTATATTAAAAAATTAATTTTTAATTTATTTATGAATGAATTTATATCTTAATAAAAAAATAAACTTCTATATAAGAAAATTAAATTAGGAAAAATCAAATAAAATGAATGCTATTCTGCAAGATGTAAAACCCGTCTTGTGGGTGAAATGGAAAAATCGGGACCCGCAGATATTCCCGTTAAGTAGAAGTGGACATACTTTGACCCAATTCGGAGGAAAAATTATTTTATTCGGTGGAACTACTAATGGCTTAGAAGATCCAAATATAAAAAAAGTCGGCCCTTCAAATGATCTATGGCTACTAGATATATTCCAAAAAAATACCTATGGTTGGCAAAAATTAACACCAAAAGGAGATATTCCCTCTCCAAGAACAAATCACACAGCAACAACTGTAAAAAGAAACAATAGAGACGAGTACATTGTTATCTTTGGAGGAATGGGAGAAAAAGGTAAATTAGAAGATGTCTACAAATTTGAATATAGTGAACTTAAATTTAGAAAATATGACATTAAAGAAGGACCCTCCCCCGCCCCTAGAGCAAACCATTCCGCATGTTGCTATGATGGAAAAGTTTATATTTTTGGTGGAAATGGAGGAAGAGGCTATGAAAACAGTATATTTAAAGATTTATGGGAATTTGACCCAGAAGAAGGAAAATGGACTGAAGTACCTGCTAAAGAAAACCCGACTTATCCAGAATTTAGAACTTGCCATTCTATGTTCATCTACAATAAGAGTATTTACATTTATGGAGGATGGAACAACCTTCAAGGATTTAATACTTCTATTAAATATTCTTTTGAAACTCAAGAATGGGAATCTACAAACATGTTGATGGAAAATTTCCCTGTTTGGAATCATTGCGGTCTAGAAGTTGAAAGTGGACCGGGTTGGAAATATTTTATTTTTGGTGGAACCTCAAAAGAATTTGATGAAACCAAATTAAGAGAAAGAGCTGAATCAACAAATAAAATGGTATTTTGTGATATGGAAGATGAATATTTACAGGAAGTAAAATTAAATGATTCTACTTTATTACCAGAACCAAGAGAAGACGCTACTATGATATATTATCAGCATTCCAAAAATTTATTATTATTTGGAGGATGGAACAATGAATGGTTCGGAGATATTTATGGTATATGCGTTTCAGCTATTGTTGGTCCTTCCTATAGCGTTAAATCTATTAAACCAAATATGGGAAGAATTTCAGGAAATCAAGAAATTACATTATATGGAAGCAAATTAAGTAATGGAAATATTACAGTTTATTTCATTTTAGGTTCCAAATATGCACAAACAACGGGATCTTTAGTTGATGATGGTACTAATACAAAATTAACTTTTATGACTCCCGTTTTCAGTGAACCATCTTTTATTAATCCTGGTACTCGTTTCCAAGGTACCAAAGACTGCGAAGTATATATTAAAATAGACAATGAAGAATTATCCACAAATCCAATTAAATTTAGTATTTACTATGACACAGATGCTGGAAAAAGTATATTCTTTGGACCCGCATGCATCAATGGTGGAACTCCAGGAGTACCAACTTCTCTTCTCATCAGAGCTAGAAATGATGAGAATGAAAATAGGCTTAGTGGTCTTGATAACTTTGAAGTAAGTGTTGTTTCAGAAAGTGATATGACTAAAAGTGTTGAAACTAAAATAGAGGATAAAAATGATGGTACATATTTATGCACATTTACTCCACCTGATTCAGACAAATACAGAATATCAGTTAAATTAATTGGAGATAAAGAAAAAGTTGATATAAGAGGATCACCCATCATTGTAGAATTCTCTGGTAAAGATCCAGCAAATAATGAAATGGTTGGAAAATATATGGTAGAAAAGTTTTTAAAAGAAAATGTAGAAAAATTAGAAAATGAAATGAAAAGATTAGAAGAATCTTCTTCAACAGCTGGAAAAAATTTAGATGATATTAAAGTTGTTATTTCCATAAAAAATTCAAACAAAGAAATTGAAAAAGTTTCTGATAATTTTGATTTAATAATAAATCAATTAATGGAATATTATGTTGATTCAAAAATAAGCGAAAAAAAAGCTTTATCTAAAGAAGTTCATAAAGATAGAATCGAAAATTTAATAAAACAACATTTAAGATTAGAAGAAGTAAGAAAACAAAGTGCTCAAGAAATAAGTCCTATAATTAATGATAAAACAATAGAATATCAAAATGAAATAAAAGATTTCTATTCAGAATTAAATAAATTTGGACCAGCAATCAAAAAAGAAAAATTCGCTACTGATTATGAAATGGGATATGAAAACGCTTTTATAGAAATCGATAAAAAGAAAAACGATTTAGCCGAATTAGAAGAAAAATTAAAAAATTATTCAGAAATTATGTCAAATTTAGGTTATCCAGAAGAAACTGCAGGATGTATTAAATCTATTGAAAATTCGAAAAATGAAATTGAATTAGTAACTCAAATGTGGAAATTTATCAATAAAACAAAAGATACATTTGAAAAATTCAAAGCTACACCTTGGCCAGAAATCGATGGACAAAAAATGGATGAAGCTATTTCTCAAAGTCTTACAAAAGAAAATAATCAAATGAGAAAAAAATTAGGTTCGTATTCCTTAGTAATGGACTGCGTTCAAAAAGAAATAAACTTATGGAAAAAATTAGTACCTTTAATTACATATCTTAAAAATGATTATATGAAAGATCGTCATTGGGAAGAAGTTAAAAAAGAATTAAGTGCGCCAGATTTAGTAATTGGTGATGAATTAAAATTACAAAGATTTTATGATATGAAAATTCAAGAAAAAGCTGAACAAATTCAAGAAATTACCGATAAAGCTGCATCAGAAGATAAAATGGGTAAAAAATTGGATGAAATTGAAAAAAATTGGGGACAAGCTGAATATATATTTAAAGATTACGCTCGTGTACCTGGAATTAAATTAATGCATATTGATGAAGATCAATATGCTATTCTTGAAGAAAATATGCAACAAATACAGACAATGATAAGAAATAAATATAAAGCATTTTATGAAGATAAAATTGTAGTATGGAAAAAAGATTTAAATGAAATAAACGAAGTTTGGGTTGCTTTGAGTGAAACACAAAAAACTTGGTCTTTCTTAGAAAGTTTATTCATTGGTTCTGATGAAATTAAAAAAGAATTGCCAAAAGAAACCGAAGAATTCCAAAAAATTGATCAGGAAGTAAAAGAAATATTAAAAAGTGGATCAGATATGAAAAATATTCGTAATTTCTCAAATTCAAAATATCCTATGCCACCCCAGGAAAATCCGGAAGGTCAAGGTAACGGTGATACAAGTGAAGAAAAAGAAAGAAGTTTATTGGATTGGTTAAAAGATATAATTGTACGTTTATCTAAATGTGAAAAAGCACTTAACTTATTTATGGAAAGAAAAAGAGCAGATTTCCCAAGATTTTATTTCATGTCAAGTGTAGATCTTTTAGATGTCTTATCTAACGGTAATGATCCTATGTCAATTAATAAACATATATCCAAAATTATTATTGCTATGGAAAAATTAGTAATGGAGGAAAATAAAGATGGAGGTGGAGGTCAAAATAGAAGACCTAGTGCTAAAGAAATGGTAACAAGAACTGGTATAGAAACAATTCCATTTGATCAACCATTCCCTTTAATGGGTAAAGTTGAAGTTTATTTAGTAGATATTTTATCACATATGAGAAATACAATTAAAGCAATAGTAAAAAGATCAATAAAAGAAGTAGAAACAAAGGGACAAAAAGAATGGATAGAATCAACCCCATCTCAAGCTTGCTTATTAACAGATTTAATGAGATTTGTTTCCGCAGTAGAAACAGCTATTAAAAATATAGGAAAAGATGGAGACTCTCTTAAAAAAGCATTAGAAGTACAATCTAAATCTTTGAGCTTTTTAATTGAATTAATCTTAGAAGATTTGACTGAAGAAACTATGGCAAAAGTTATGGTTTTGATTAAAAGTGAAACACATTCAAGAGATGTTATAGATAAATTAATTCAAGAAAAAGTAAATAGAATAGATGATTTTATATGGCAATCGCAAATGAAAGCATATTGGGATCAAAAAAAAGATGATTGTCATTTAGATGTATGCGATGCTTCAATTAATTATGGTTACGAATATTTAGGTAATGGTGATCGTTTAGTTGTTACACCTTTAACAGATCGTATATATGTCACAGCAACTCAGGCATTGCACTTAAAGATGGGATGCTCCCCCGCCGGACCCGCCGGTACAGGAAAAACTGAAACAACAAAAGATTTAGCCTCAGCTATGGGAAAAGCTTGTTATGTATTTAATTGTTCAGAACAAATGGACTATAAAGGTATGGGAGATATTTTCAAAGGTTTAGCTGCATCTGGATCCTGGGGATGTTTTGATGAATTCAACCGTCTAGTACCCGAAGTCTTGTCCGTATGTTCTATGCAATTTAAATGTGTTATTGATGCTTTAAAAAGAGGAGATAAAGAATTTATTATGGAAGAAAAAAAATGTCAATTAGATGCAAGTTGTGGTGTATTTATTACTATGAATCCAGGTTATTTAGGTCGTTCTGAATTACCCGAAGGTTTGAAAGCTTTATTCAGACCTATAACAGTCGTTGTACCAGATTTTGGTATGATTTCTGAAAACTGTTTGATGGCTCAAGGTTTCCAAGATGCTAAAATGTTAGCTAAAAAATTCGTTGTCTTATATGCTTTATGTCAAGATTTACTTAGTAAACAAATGCACTACGATTGGGGTCTTCGTGCTATTAAATCTGTATTGGTTGTTGCCGGTGCATTCAAAAGAGCAGATAGAAATATGACTGAATTACAATTACTTAAAAGAGCTCTAAGAGATTTTAACTATCCAAAAATTGTTCAAGATGATATTCCTATTTTTGATGGTTTAATTGGTGATTTGTTCCCTAATGTAGAAGTAGAACGTAAGAGAGATATGAACTTCGAAGCCAAAGTTGAAGAAGCATGTGATGTTGTTAATGAAAAGAAAATTGCTAAAGGTATGGATGATGACAGTTCTCCAACTTTCAGATTCTCAAAAGAAGCTGGATTTATTTTAAAATGTGTACAATTAAAAGAACTTATAGAAATTCGTCACTCTGTATTTATTATGGGAAATGCTGGTTCAGGAAAAACATCTACATGGAGAACTTTAGCTAAAGCATTTGATTTATATGGAGAAAAAACTGAAACAAAAGATTTGAATCCAAAATCTATTGATAGTAATGACTTATATGGTAAATATATCAATATTCAAACAAGAGATTTCAAATATGGTATTTTATCAAATATTATGAAAACAATGAGTACAGCTGAAGATAAAAATAGAAAATGGATTATATTAGATGGAGATCTTGATGCACATTGGATCGAAAATATGAACTCTGTCATGGACGATAACAAAGTCTTAACTTTACCAAATAACGATCGTATTGATTTAAAACCAAATATGAGATTATTCTTTGAAATCAGAGATCTTAAATTCGCCTCAAAAGCTACAGTCTCACGTGCGGGTATTTTATATATTACAGACGATGAAGGATATCAATGGAGAGGATACTATAAATCATGGATGAATCAAATGAATTTCAGAAAAAAAGTTAAAGAAGATACTCTTATATATTTCGATACATTTTTAGAACCATGTCTTAAATTCTTGAAATCAGCAAGATTAATTGTAGATTTAGTTTTCCAAATTACATTTGTTATTGGATTTTGTAAAATTTTGGAAGCTTATATTGATAAAAAAGAAGCATGTTTAAATAAAGATCCAAAAAAACAAATAAAAGGAGATGATGAACCTTATCCTGGATATGATTTACTTTTCTGCTTTGCAGCAATATGGTCTATGGGTGCAATTTTAACAGATAAAGATGGTATAGATTTTAAGAGAAATTTCTCTGATTGGTTTAGACAAAATTTCAAACAATATAAAATTCCTCCAAAAGGTACAGTATTTGACTATTTTGTCATTATGGATCCAGAAAATCCAAGATTTGAAGAATGGACAAAAAAAATAGAAGAAATTGAATACCGTCCTGGAGAAAATATTAAATATATTACTGTTCCTACTAGTGAAACTGTTTCTGTATCAGAATTAATGGAAAAATTATTAGATGTAGGACATCCCACGTTATTAATAGGTATGGCTGGATGTGGTAAAACTCAAATTGCAAATGGTATGCTTGAATCAAACAGAAAAAAAAATGAAAAAAATAATTCATTCACATATGTTTCAGTTGCATTCAACTATTATTCGGATACTTATGTTATGCAAAGTGTTTTAATCCAAAATACAGAAAAATTCTCTCAAAGAACTTTCGTACCAAAAGGAAATCCAAAATTAATGGCAGTTTTCATAGATGATCTCAACATGCAAAAACTAGATAGTTGTTTAACTCAAAATGCTATAGAATTAGTTCGTCAATTTATGGATTATAAACATATTTATGAATGTCAAAAGATGGAACTTATGGAGTTCATGAATATTCAATTTATAGCATCAATGAATCCAACCGCAGGTTCATTTAACATAAATCCAAGACTTCAAAGACATTTCTGGATTTGTTCAATTCCTTTCCCATCAGATGATTCAATAAGAACTATATTCCAATTCTTCTTAGATGGTCATTTCAAACAATTTGGTTCACATATTCAAGAATTAAGTAAAGGTTTAGTTGCAGGTATTATTAAATTACATAAATGCGTTTTTGCTAAGTTTAAAAAATCAGCTATTAACTTCCATTATGAATTTAATATAAGACATATTACAGGTGTATTCCAAGGTATATTAATGTCAACCACAGAAAAATTCAAAGAACCAGAAAAAATGGCAAAATTATGGATACATGAATGTGAAAGAGTATATGGTGATAGATTAGTTTCTGTAAAAGATTTAAATACGTTAAGAGGTGAACTTGGAGGAGAAGTAATAAAAATTGCTTTTGGAGGTAAATTCAATTTAGGTAAATATTTAACAGATAAATCTGAACCAATTATATTCTGTAGATTTGTAGGAGGATATTTAGATAGCGTCTATGATATGGCTAATAAATTAAGTGATGTAAAGGATAAAGCAAATCAAGCATTAAGTGAATATAATGATCAAAATACACGTATGGATTTAGTTTTATTCGATGATGCAGTTAAACATGTATGTAGAATTACTCGTATTATAACTCAACCATCTGGACATTCAATGCTTGTTGGTGTCGGTGGTTCTGGTAAACAATCTTTGTCCAAATTATCTTCATTTATTTGTCAATATAATAATTACATGATAACAATTTCAAGTGATTATAGATTAAATTCATTCAAAGAAGATTTACAAAAAATGTATAATATAACAGGTCTTAGTGATGATGCTGGTCTTCTCTTCATTCTCACTGAAAACCAAATAATAGATGAAAAATTCGTTGTCTTAGTAAACGATTTACTTTCATCTGGTGATATTAATGATTTATTCAATCCTGATGATAAAGAAGTTATTTATAATAAAGTTAAACAAGCATGCAAAGCTGCCACAAAAAAAGAAACAATGCAAGATGTATGGAACTTCTTTATTGGAAGAGTTAAAAAGAATTTACATGTATGCTTATGCTTCTCTCCTGGTGAAAATTTGAGAAATAAAGCAAGAAAATTCCCCTCAATTATTAACAGTACTGTAATAGATTGGTTCCAACCATGGCCAGAAGAAGCTCTTACTTCTGTCGCAAGAGAACAACTTAAAAAAGATTTCGAAGAAATGGCACAAGCCGAATATTTCGAAGCAGTTGTCAAATTTATGCCTTCATCATTTAACATAGTCGGATTAAAAGCTCAAGATATGTTAGAAGCCGATAGAAGATATACATATATCACGCCAAAATCATTCTTAGAATTATTAAAATTATTCGGTTCTATGTATAGACAAAAAGTTAATGCTATTTTAGATAATAAACAAAAATTAGAATCAGGTTTGAACAAATTAAAAGATGCCAAAGAATCAATTGCACTTTTAGAAAAAGAATTGGAAGTTAAATCAGTTGAAATTTCAAAAATTAAAGTAGAAGCAGAAGCAAAGAATAAAATTGCACAAGAAAAAGCAACAATTGTCGGAGGTGAATCAAAAATAGCACAAGAAGAAGAAAAAAGAGTATCAGAAATGAAAGCAAGAATTGAAGAAGAAAGTGCAAAATGTCAAGCTGAATTAAATAAATTCAAACCTATTATGGACAACTGTATGACTTTGGCAAAATCAATCAAAAAAGAAGATTTAGATAAAGTCAGACAAATTAAACCAAAACCACCAGATAAAATTATGAATATTATTAAAGCTATGCGTCTCATGCTTGCTGGACAAATTAATGAATATATACTTATTGAAGTAGATAATAAAGCTTTACCAAAGAAAAATGAAAAGAATGATATTCTAGCTTTATTATTGGATACTAAAAAATTAATTGAAGGTTTACAATATTTCTTAGAAGTTATTAAACAATTTAAATATAATACTAAAAACTTTGATAACTTAACAAGTACATTCCCTAACTATTTCATAAAAGAAGAATTCGATAAAAATGCTGAAGAATCTGCCAAAGCATCAAAAGGTGTCGATATATTATTTAAATGGTTATATTATATGAATGAATTTTATAATGCAGCCAAAACTGTCGAGCCTATGCAAAAGAATGTCGATGAGAAAACTATAGAATTAAAAGATGCATCAGAAAAATTAGCAGTAGTTCAAGAAAAAGTTAGAAAATTACAAGAAGAATTAGATATAGTTATGAGTGAAAAATTAAAAGCAGAAAAAGAACTTAATGATGCTGTAACAAATGAAACAAATTGTAAAAACAAATTATCATTAGCTAGAAGATTCATAGGTGCTTTAGGTTCATCAAGTGAACGTTGGACTTTAAATATACAAGAATACAATTCTCAATTAGATGTTATTATTGGAGATATTTTAATTGCATCTGCCTTTGTTTCTTATTGTGGTCCATTCCCCAAAAAATACAGAGAAGGAATTAAAACTTCATTCTTTGATTTTATCGAAAATAATAAAATACCAAAAAGTGAAACAGCTATAGATCCTCTTAAAATATTAACCAATGATGCAGAAAAAGCTAAATGGAATAATCAAAAATTACCAGCAGATCCAGTATCTATTGAAAACGCTACTATTTTAACAAATTCAGAAAGATGGTCACTTATGATTGATCCTCAGTTACAAGGTATTAAATGGATTAAAGAAAAAGAAAAAGATAATCAACTTACTTTATTAAGAATGAATAACAAAAAATTAATTAATATAATTGGAGAATGTATAGAAGATGGTAAAACTGTAGTTTTAGAAAACTTAGATGAAATGATAGATGCTACATTATCTCCTATTATAGGTAGAAATGTATTTAAGAAAAAATATTATAAATTAGGTAACAATCAACATGAAATTCATAAAAATTTCAGATTTATTATGCATACTAAATTATCTAATCCACATTATCCTCCAGAAATTCAAGCAGAAGCTTGCTTAATTAACTTTGCAGTAACAGAAGATGGTCTTGCTGATCAATTATTAGCTATTATAGTTAAGATGGAAAGGCCAAAATTAGCCCAGAGAAAAGAACAAGTTATTCAAGAACAGAATGAATGTAAAATTAAATTAGGAGATTTAGAAAATCAAATCTTAACAGATCTTAATACTCCTGGTGATCCATTAGAAAACGAGCCTATGGTTGAAAGATTAGAAAATTCAAAGAAAGTATCAGAACAAGTATCAATTGCAATGAAAGAATCCAAAGAAGCAGAGAAAGAAATAGCCGAATCATCCAACGCTTACTCGCCTGCAGCAGTACGTGGTTCATTAATTTTCTTCTTATTTACTGAATTATACAAATTACATACTTTCTATAAATTCTCTTTGGAATCATTTATATTTGTCGTACGTAGAGCAGTCAAAGACGTAGCGGCAAGATGGAAAATAAAATTACATCCAGAAGAAAAAAAGAAGAAAGAAGGAGATGATAAAGAAGAAGGTGCAGGTGGTGAAGCTCAACCAGAAAAAAAAGAAGAACCAAAAGAAGAAAAACCAAAAGAACAAGAAGTACAAGGTGAACCCGCTAAAAAAGAAGGAGAAGGAGAAGAGAAAAAAGAAGGTGAAGGTGAAGAGAAAAAAGAAGGAGAAGGTGAAGAGAAAAAAGAAGGTGAAGGCGAAGGAGAAGAAAAAAAAGAAGGTGAAGGAGAAGGAGAAGAGAAAAAAGAAGAAGCTAAAGAAGAAAAAAAAGAAGAAGAAGAGGAAGAAGAAGTAGAAGATGAAGAAATGACTGATCAACAAAGAATTCAAAGAGTAAATGATTTAGTTACAGCAGTTACAGAATTTTCATTCTTTTATGTCAGAAGAGGTCTATTTGAATCACATAAATTAATATTCTCTACATTATTAACATTTAGAATATTATTAAAAGCAGGAAAAATTATTCCTAAAGAATTAGCCTTTTTAATTGAAGGTAAAAAAGGTGAATTAGAGGAAGTCAATGCTACTACAAAAGAAATATTAAAAGATTATCAAATAGCAAATGTAAAAGGTTTAGAAGAATTAGAAATATTCGCTGGTTTATTAGATATTATTAGTTCTAATAGTGAAAGTACATATTGGAGAAAATGGCTTAAAGATGAAAAAGCGGAAGAATCCGATATGCCAAAATCACAAGCAAAATTAACTGAATTCCAAAAATTATTAGTTATAAAAGCATTAAGACCAGATCGTATTACTTCAGCTATAACAAATTATATTAGAGAAAATATGGGAGATAAATATATTGAATCTACAACATTTGATATGGCTGCCACATTTAAAGAAACAAGTTGTCTTACTCCTATATTCTTCGTTCTTTTCCCTGGTATTGATCCAACTAAGAACGTCGAAGAATTAGGTGCTACAATGGGAAAATCAATTGAAAAAGGTACATTTATAAACATTCCTATGGGTCAAGGTCAAGAAGATAGAGCAAATAAAATGTTGGAAGATTGTGCTAAAGAAGGTAAATGGATTATGTTACAAAACCTTCACTTGATGTCAAAATGGATTAAAAGATTTGAAAATGATTTAGAAAGAGTATCACAAACTGCTGATCCTAACTTTAGATGCTTTATATCTTCAGAACCTCCAGCATTACCTACTATTGATATTATACCAGAACCTATTTTACAAGCATCAATTAAAGTTTCTAATGAAGCTCCACAAGATCTTAAAGCAAATATGAAAAGAGCCCTTGGTAATTTCAATCAAGCAAGACTTGATTCTTGTTCTAAGAAAAATGAATTTAAAGCAATTCTTTTCTCTTTATGCTTCTTCCACTCACTTATTATCGGTAGAAGAAAATTCGGAGCCATCGGTTGGTCTACTAAATACAATTTCAATGAAGGTGACTTACAAATATGTGCTGATGTATTGAATAACTATTTAGAAAAATACGAAAAAGTACCATATGAAGATTTAAGATATTTATATGGTGAAATTATGTATGGAGGACATATTACAGA
The DNA here is from genome assembly GCA_023805685.1 of Ostracodinium gracile. NCBI lineage: Eukaryota > Ciliophora > Litostomatea > Entodiniomorphida > Ophryoscolecidae > Ostracodinium > Ostracodinium gracile. The sequence continues at coordinate 11,941 of JAJJKP010003837.1, forward strand.
TAACTGGGATAGAAGAACAAATAATGCATATCTTAAAACTTTGATTAAACCTGAATTATTAACAGGATGTAACTTAGCTAAAAATTTCAAATCTCCAGATCCAAGTAAATTTAATTATGATCAATATATGAAATATATTATTGAAAAATTACCTCCAGAATCTCCAATATTATTCTATTTACATCCAAATGCAGAAATTTCTTACTTAACAAGTCAAGGACAATACGTATTTAACTCAATATTAGATATACAAGGAGGTTCAACTACAGTTTCCGAAGAAAAAGAAGATGATAAAAAGAAACAAGGAGGTGGAAATAAACCAAAGGCAGATCCAATGATGGAATCAATAAAAAGATATTCAGATAGACTCAAAGAAAAAAATACTTACTCTCTATCAGCTCTACGTCAAAAGGCTGGAAAATCTCCATCACCTTATGAAATTGTTGCATTCCAAGAATGTGAAAGACTTAATTCTATATTCTCATCATGCTTAAAATCTTTAGAAGATTTGGAAAAAGGTCTTAATGGTGAATTAAATATGACCGATGCTATGGAAAGTTTGATGCAATCAATTAAATATAATAAATTACCAAGTTCATGGGATACTGCTGCTGGATATCCAAGTAAAAAGCCTTTATCATTTTGGTTTGATGATTTATTAAAAAGACACGATCAAATGGATGAATGGGTATCAGATTTAAAAACACCTAAATGTCTTAATATTACCTTATTATGTAATCCAATGTCATTTATTACTGCAGTTAAACAATTTACTGCAAGACAAAAAGTATTACCTTTGGATGATTTAGATACTATGACAGAAATCACAAATATGACCGAAGATATGGTTAAAGATTATCCTCCAGATGGTGGTGTTTATCTTACTGGTATGTTCTTACAAGGTGCTAAATGGGAAGATTCAAATCCAGACGCTCCTGGATTTTTGACAGAGATGGTCAACAAAGAACTTGATCCTAAAATACCTGTCATGCACGTATTTGCCATTGAATTAAAAAATAAAAATACTGTCGGTTATTATGAATGCCCCGTATACTATACCACTGCTAGAGGTGGAACATATATATTTACTGCTTATCTTAAGATGGAAAGTGAAGAAACTGATCCTATTCAATGGATTTTGGCTGGTGTTGCACTTATTTTGTCCACTGATGAATAAAAATCATTTCATATTTTAAAATTCATTTTATTATATATTTTTATTATTTTAATTTTTATAGGATTTCGATGATTTTTCTTTTTGTTGGGATGAAATCCTTTTATTTATCTTATTTATTAAATTAAACATTTAAAAATAAAAATATAAATTATTTTTTTATTATTATTTTTTTTAAATAAAAAATTATTAATATAATTAAATATATAATTTTTAAAAATTAGATCATTTTGGGGATTGGGGATTGGGG
>JAJJKP010003838.1:0-13164 GCA_023805685.1 Ostracodinium gracile
TATTAAATACTAAAAATATCTTTTTTATTTTAATTATTACTTTAATATTTCTGCATTTAGTTGATGCAATTCATACTATTTAGGCATTATTACTTAAGCATCAACTAATAAATTTAGAAAGATTAATAATTTATTTAATCTTTCTGCATTTACTTGAAAAAATCCAAGATATGCATATCTTATCAATTTATTAGCAACTAATAAATGTATAAGGGTTAATTAATATTTCAAATAAATGTAGATTGGCTAAGTATTGAAAAATATTTAGAAAAAACTGGTATTAGATACGGATAATTTAATGCTTACTGGGAATATAAAATAAGAGTATTAACAAAGTTAAATAGTTATATAATTGTATTCATTTGATTATATATAATTACCGTATATAACAGATTTTTGACTCCTTCTTATTTTTGATCCCCCCACCTAATTCATTCCAAAAATTTAATTTTCTATGGTATCTACCTTGATAAATAGATATCCTAAAAATTAACAGAATTTTGACCCACCCCCTTCCAAAATACCCATCGGGGAGGTCAAAAATCCGTTATACACGGTATTTAATTAAATTAACACACATCCAAAAAAATATTAAATTTTTTTTGGGCCAAATTATTAAATTATCTATAATTTAGATTAAAATATAAATTAAAGATGCTCTTTGAATTATTTAGACCAGTGATTTTATGGGTTGCCATATTTCTATTGTCAGATCTTATGCTTTATTAACATAAACTTGTTTTGAAGTGTATTATTAATCAAGAATACAATTTCCCTTAATGCAACTTACACTTGAACATAGATTATTTTGAGCCCCACAATAAAGTTGGCCTTCCTGAGTATAGAAACAAATGGTTATCAAAATATTGCAAATCATGAAATTGTATGAACAGAAAATTGTATTGAATTTTCAATATTTAATTGAAATAAATGAACTAACATATATTATTTTATTTGCAACCAATAATTTCAGAACAGTTGAACAAATCTATAATAATACCATAAAAGATCATAATCCCCTTTCAACATTATCATCCCCACTCTCGACAAAATTATAAATTACAACTTACTACTTTATGTAGGAGGAGAGGAGAATATACAATTATATAAAAAATAATAATCAAAATTATTTATTAAAAAGTCCATAATTAATGGACATCAAGTTAAGTTACATTATTTTCTCTTAAATATATAAATATATTAATATTTATATATACATTTATTTTCTAGTAGGACATCTCTTAAAAAAATCAATAATAATTACAAAAGAAAACATTGAATAAAATTTATTTTTTGATTTCTTTATTAATTATAATAGGGGAAAAGGGATTAAATTTCATATTCATTTGAAATTTATTATTTTAATTTTAAAAGATTTAAAAAAGATAAGATAAGTTAATATTCCTATTATTAGAGTTGGTTATTAATTTCTATATTACCTTCAAGCATACTATTATTACCAAATAATGAAAGCCACTCATCCTCTGTAATATTTTATTACCTTTTATAATTTCTTTATTACATATAGAATTATTTTACTCCTTTTAAAAGTTTTATATTTTCAATACAGAGGGTTTAATTATCTCTTTTCTTCGGGTCGAGGATAAACATTAAACAGCAAAATAGAAAAAAGTGGTATTATTTTCTAAGTTTATCCCTAAAGGTAGTAATAATAATATTCCAGCGAGATATAAATTCTTTATCAACCACTTATTATTAGAGCAATATTACATCCTCTATTCATATTAGAAAAACAATATAATAGGATTTTCATTTAAAAAATATTTCAATAAAAGAAATATATTACGGTATTCCTCACGTTCATTTCCGGGACTTTTTTTCGAACTATGTGTCTAAAATTAGGGGTAAAGTCACGTTCATATCCGGGTTTTTATGAAAATTTAAGGTGAAAAAAGTTAATATCTGGATTTTTATGAAAATATGGAGAGAAAGTGGAAAAAATGAAGAAAAAAAGAGTAAATTTTTTGTTTTTTTTTTGTTTTTTTGAATAATCTATTGAAAAAATCACCGGATATGAACTTGAGGATTTGATTTTTTCAAAAACTCTTACCAAGGACATGAACTGAGGCGGAAATGAAAGTGAGGATTACTATAATTCATAAAAGGAAATTTATTTTATGTTACTTTAAAGTTTAAGAACCAATCAATAATTAATTTTATGATTTAGATTACAGTAAAAGGAACAAAAAACAAGTTGACTAATTAACTTTCTGAATTTCTGTTTTTTTTTATTAACTTTTCTGTATTTAATTGAAATAATCCGAACTAACATATATTAATTTAATAGCAACTAATAATTTCAGAACAGTTAAAGACTGAACTTATTAAATAATCATTTTAGTCTAATAATTTACTATAAGATAAATCATTAATCAATCTATTTAATATCTTTATTTTAAGAAATAAACCTGCCCACGAAATAGATCGCTCCTCCCTGAAAAATTTTTTTCGAGAAAAAATGTAACGGAATAAACACCCCCACCTAAAAATTATAGAAAAGATTCTAAAGCATTTATCATGAAATATCATCTGTAAACTGAATCCATGGAATTAGAACAGACAAGGATGTCCACAGACTGAAAAAAATAGAATAATTTTTGCCAGAATTAATGTGAAAACGACTGCCTGATATCATGGTAGAAGGTTTTTGTTTAATATAGAATAGGTATTATGACTATTCTTGAAGTCTTGAACCTGGACAGATTTGAAAAATACCTATTTTTTTAATTTATAATTTATAAAAATTAAATAAAAATATTTATAATAAATAAATATTTTTTTAAAAGGAAACAGTATAATAGATAGGATAAAAAAAATACAAAGAAAGAAATTATTTAAAACCCTAGAAAAAAAAAATAAAATAAAGAGTATTTAATCAAAAAATTATGACAGAATCCTTTTATATATTTCTTTTATTTTTTAAACATAATTATTAAATATTATTTATACATTTATTATTATTAAATAAAAAGTATTTTGGTTACATTTCATAATTTTTTAAAATACATTGTTTGAGTTCGAATTGTTATATATGAATTATCTTTTTGTAAATTATAAATAGTTTTTTCAAAAATTTCTTGGAATATTTTTTTGTAAATTAATATCAGAATCAACTTTAGATAATAAGCAATCAATATATAATTAATATCTTTATTTACTTAACAATATTTATTATATTTAATTTTGGCAATAAGAAAAAACTAATTATATTACTATTAATTTTGATTATTTTGCAACATTAGAGTTTCTTTTATATTAAAGACGTGTGAGGTTCTTCCAGTAATTGTCGAGCGCCTCTTTGCTATACATGTCGTAGCAACGCACATCAGTAAATTAGAATTTGAAGGAGAATATATAAAAGATCAAGATCAATTAATTGAAGAAGTTCGCGAACCATTTAATATTTATAACATTTAATGGGGATTGGGTAATTAGGGCCATATATAGTTAAATGCAAATTTTCTTTTAATAAATATTTATTATCTTTTCCTAGATTATAATATTTATCTCTATCATTGTTTTTTTTCTATTATGAAATAATTTTTTTTGGCTAAAATATTGACAAAACCAGGGAGGAAATAGAAATAGAAATATAATTTGAAAAGTTAAATGAGATTAATTAACTTTTCTCAATTAATTTGAATAAACCTAAATATACTTAGGGATTACCGTATTCTATCTTTTTGGGCCCCCCCCCCTGAAAAATCGGCAATTTACAAATAAATTTATAATAAATTTCTTATAAAAATTTAAAAAAAAAAAAAAGGTCAAAAAAATCTTCTAATTGTGCCCCCCCCCCTCTGAAAAAATGGCTTGCATTGCAGCGGGGGGGGGCACAAAAAGATAGAATACGGTATTAGGATTATTTCAATTAAATATAGAACAGTTAATGATTATCCCAGTAATTTTTACTTTAATAATAAAAAAATAATAAAAGAAACATATATAATATATCTTTTATAGTTCCCATTTTAAATTATCGATTATACACCGTCTAAATATATTAATTCTTTCTTTACTTATAAAGTTTTTTGAACAAATGCTATTTGTAATTAAATCATTCAATTATTCTGTGATTAATCATATATTATTAATTCAGTGAGGTAAATTAAGAAAGGTTAAATAAAACTAGATTATATTTGCATCTAATATATATATTTTTAATTTATTATCTTATATTTTAGTAAATAATAAAAAAATAATAAATAATATGGGTATTGGGGATTTGCCTGAATCCCTATTATTTATATTTTTAAAACCATTTGATTATTATTAAATTTAAAAAATTAAGTATAGGAAGGTTAATAACTTTATATTTTATGATTTTTATTTCCAAATTACTATTCCATCTTTTCTGTTCTGGCATATCAAACATTTACCAAATCCTGGAATTATTATTGTCTTCACAGTAGGAACTGAATAACATTTATAAGAAGAATAAAATTTACGATAATTTTTAATATCTATTATTAATATTCTTTCTTTACTTCCAACATAAATAGTACTATTATTCCATAGGCAAATACCGTAAGTTTCACTTTCATTAGTATCTATAGCTATTAATAATTTTCCTGAATGAAAGTCTCTTATATGAACAAATCTTCCTATTGTATAAATTAAATTAATAGCTTCTTTATTATTCTTTTTGTTAATTATTATACTATAAATTCCATATAGTATTTCATTCTTGTATTCTTTATACCATATATCACGTAGTCAAGACATAAGTCAAATTTCGCTCATTTTTGAAATATTAGGGGGTTAAGTCCATTTCATATAGGGGAAAATGACAAATTTTGAGGTTAAAATTCAACCATGTCCGGGCAATTTTTGATTTAAGGGGTCAAGTCCAGGAATTTTGTGATTTAGGGCATCAAGTATCAAAATATTTTAAAATTTTTTGTTTTCGTTTTTTTTTCTCATATTTTTGCCAAAAAATTCCTATTTTAAAAATTCTGAGCTGGACATTGCATTAGCGGACTTGACTGTGTGGGATATGATATATACTATTTGTATCATAATCATATGCTCTCACAAATCCTTGATTTCCTGTTAAAATATATTTTTTTTCATTTTCATCATCATAATAGATATCGACAAAATATGTGTCTATATTTGAATTATTAATTTCCTTTATTTTAATCCCATCTAAATTAAATATTTTCATAGGATCAATCTTTATTGGATTACCAATAATTAAATTAGTTGTAGCTATATAAATTTGATTATTATCCTTTAAAAAGCAAGAAGAAAAAACTTCTCCCATTTCATTAAAATTAATCAAATTAAGCAAACATTTCCAATTATAAAAATCCCATATTTTTATATTACCATCTTTACAAGAAATTGACATTATTAAATCTCTTTTATTTATTTCATCTAAACAATGTCTAAAATTACTAATATCTCTTTTATGTGCTTTTCTAATTGTACATATTTTCATATTTGAAATAATATCAAAACAAACTATTCCCCTATTTTGTATTGAATATATTATATAATATTTATTATTAATAGATTTAAATATAGTAAATGTATTGTCAAAATTCTCATTTAAATATGAATCTTCTGCTATAATACTTTTTATATAATTGTTTTTAAATTCCAGAATTTTATATTTTAATATTATTTCATCATTTAAATTTTTAGATTGTATATTTAAAATAATTGATTCAAATTCTATCATTTCTTTAATCGAAACTTTTTTGTTTTTAAATGATTTAATTAAATAATTATAGAATTCAGTTAGATTATTGAATAAATCTCCTTTTAAGACCTGTAAATCACTTAGATTTACTTCGAATGAATAATCTCCACAAATAATTTTAACAAAATATTCATCTTTTATTATTTCAAATTGAAATACCTTATTATCATTAGTTAATTTAAATTTTTTTGTTGTAAAGTAAATCATGAAATAATCACACCCCTCCAGAATACAAAATAAAAATTGGGGGCTATTATTTGATAAAAAAAATATAAGAAAAGGGATGTTTTCAGATAATCATTGCAACACTAAGACAAAATTATTGAGAGGGGCTATTATTTTATCGTTTAAGGTAATTGTTTTATTTCCTTTATTTCCCATTTATATTTATTTCTTAAAATAATACTTATATTAACTATAAATAAATATTTATATCAAAATAAAAAGAATTTAATATAATAAATTTAATTATTGGAAATTAGTATGTGTATTGGGCAAATCCCTCATCTCAATTGTAAATATTTATTTGATATTTTTAAACTATTCTGAAATTATAAGTTGCTATTAAATTAATATAGGTTAGATAAGATAAGATAATTTCAATTAAATACAGAAAAGGTAATAATTTTTTTTTAATTTTTTTTAATTAATTTAACAAATTACCGTAAACTTCAGCTTAACCTCCCCTCCTGCATTATTTTTTTTTGCAAATTCGTCAAGAGGGGATTAAGGTGTAGAAAATTTGGGATTATTTTTAGGTAACAAATTTTTGGGGGACTAAAAGAATTATGCTGAAGTTTACGGTTTTAATATATTTTATAAAGATAAAAAATGTTGCATAATTAAAATAACAAGATAGAACAACCATATTTTAATTCTTCTTCATTTATTTCTTTGAGAAGATATTCACAAAGATTAATAGACCTTATTATTAAAAAAAATAAATCTGGAGAAAAATTTGGAGAATTTAATTCTTTTATAAGCAATGAATATATATGAAGGAATAATAAATCAAATAAAAAATAATTATGTTTTATTTCAGAACCATTTGGTGATGAAGAACAAAAAATTAATGGAAAAAGATTTAGGCTTTAAAATTGTTATCCCTTCAAAATTTTTTTTTATTATTCTCAAAATTTATATAATAGTTCAATTTCATATATACAAAGATTAAATAATATTTTAACTTTAATCAAAATATATTATTCTCCGAGTAATAATGATTTTAATTGTGATAATGATATTATAATTTTTGAAAAAATTTTAGATGGGGGGTTAGACTATTTCACTTACGGTAATAAGATATCTTTAGAAACTAATACAAAACAAGAAAAAATGATTAATGAACTCTATCAGGCTTTGTTTAAATTTGATTCAAATTTCGGTGAAAGACCAGAAACTCTGCAATATTTTCATTTTTAATCTTACCGTTCTGAAATAATAAGTTGCTATTAAATTAATATATGTTAGTTTGGCTTATTCCAATTAAATACAGAAAAGTTAATGGGGATCGGGTGGGCTCAATCCCCAATTTATTCATTTGATAGAAATAAATAAATAATTAAATAAATAAAAATATTACTGTAATCTACAGTGTCTAGGAATTACAGAGTCGTGGAATATTTGTCAAAATTTTAAAAAAAAGCTCGTTTTTTTTTTTGCTCATATTCCATTTCATTGTCGTGGAATATTTGATAAATTTTAATTTTAAATTTAAAACTTTTTAAAAAATATTGAATTTAATTTAATAAGTATTTATATTATTAAAATTAATATAATATGTATATTCCATTTTAATGTCGTGGAATATTTTGTATTTTTTCCCAATATTCCACGACAATGTAAATTACAGTCATTTTTAATGAAATATATAATATTTTTATTAAATATATTATAATTAATAATAAAGAAATATAAAGTTTAAAATAATTATTCAGTAATTCTTTCCCCAATTTTTTGCCCATTCACCCCTACATTGGCTGTTTTCGCATTATCAACATTAACCTTTCTACGTTTAGTTGAAATAATCCTAATAATGTAAATATTATTAATATAGCAACAACTAATAAATGCAGAAAAGTTAATATTATCAACATCAAGATTTCCAGCGGTATCCACTTTACTAGCCTGGAAATTAGATGCTTTAACTCCAACGGAGGGTAGTCCTCTTCCTTTTCTTCTATAATTATTTCCATTTTCTAAGCTTATAGGAACTTTATTATCATCTTTATCATCATCATTTTCTTGATAATTAAAACCTAATTTATTTAAATCAAAATTATTTTGATTTATTCCTCCATCAGTATTAAAATTTATCTCCACTTTACCATCACTGCCATTATTTTTTTTTAATTTCTTAGGTTTATTATTTATCAGCTTTATTTCACCATTTCCCAATTCTCCATTAATATTAATTTCATTTCCTTCTATTTCAGGATTATTTACCAAAATTTTATTATTTTCACTTTTACCTTTTGCAGCAGGTATCAATCCATTCAAAAAGAAATCATATTTTTGGTTTGATTTTTTTCCCTCATTTGTTATTTTCATATTTATATCAGGATTAGAGCCTGGTACAATTCCTGATATAGTGTTATCTCCTTTATCTCCTTTTATGTTTATATTTCCATCTATCTTTTTATTTACATTAATATTAGCATTTGGGAAATTAGTTTTATCCCCTTTAATATTAAAATCAACGTCACCCGAAGGTACGTTAACATTTGGGCCTTTAACACTTATACCTGGTATAATTCCACTATTTGAAAAATCTACTTTTGCATTAGTATCTTTTCCATTTCCATTTATATTTACATCAGGTACCTTAGAATTAATATCAGGTATATTTCCATTTATATTTATTTTATTATCATTCTTTTTTTTATCACCTTTTCCTTCAATAAATCCTAAAAATACAAAATCATTAGAACTATTTTGTATTTCAGCTTTTGACCCTTTTATTTTCAAATCAGCTTTACCATCGATTTTTTCCCTATTTATGTCTATTTTTTTGGTGTCTCCATTTATTTTAGGTCCATCAATCTTAAAATTAACATTTCCATTAATTTTTTGATCATCAATTTGAAAATCCTTGGAATTGTTTTTTTCAAATTGTGGAGGATTTACGTCTAGTATAGCTTCTTTTTTAATTCCATGAATTATACCTTCCATATGAAAATTATTTATATCTTCATTTATGATCTTTTCTTCTTTATTAGTATCTAGCCCTTTAACATTAATATTAACCTTATTTGAATTTGAATCTTTAACATTTACTCCTCCTTCGACTTTAATATTTTTCTTTTCATCATTCATAATATTAATTTGGGAATTTTGAATATCTATGATTCCATCTGAATTTACTCCTTGAATAATACCACTCAAATAAAATTTATTTTTTTCTTCTTTTGCAGTTTTAGTAATAATACGACTTTTTAAATCAACTTTAGGCTCTGTGACAATTTTTTGAGGTATTTCATCATGAATAGAAACTTCTCTATCACCAGATTTTTTATCAGATTTTTTATCTTCATCAATACTAGGATATATTTTTTTTTTATTTTCCTCGACCATTTCTCCATTTGTATTTTTATCATCGTTATTATTCTCAGAATTTATTACTGTTTTCTTAGTTGATAGTTTGTGTAGGTTAAATTCAGAATTGATCTGATTTTGATTATTACTTATTTGACTATTTTTGGGAGATGATTTTAAATCCACACTATTGTCTTTATAATTGTTTTCTTCACTTTTTTTATTTTCTCCGTTTGAATTTTGTGAAATATTAATGTTTTTAGATAAATGAATACTATTTTTGTTATCCGGGTCATTAGCAGTACCGGCCGGGGGTTGAAAATCATTTTTATCTATGCTTTTATTATCAACACTATTTTTAATATCAGAGTTTTCTGGATTTTGTATTTCACTTTTTTTACTGTTTTCTTCCTCATTTTTTTTATTACTTTCTTTATCTTTGTCTTTATTACTTTCACTATCATTTTTACTATATACGTTACTTAATATATTATTTTTTTTGTTACTTTCTCTATCTTGTTTGCAATATATATCATTATCATTGTTACTTATTTTGTCTTTTTCTATATTATTCTCCTTATTACTTTTTATATCACTTTGTATGATACTATTTTTATAACTTTGTTTTTCACTTTTTCTATCACTCTGTTCACTACTTTTTTTTTCATTTATTTTATCATTTATCTTACTTTCATTATCATTATTATTATTATCATTTTCTTTCTTACTTTCATTATCGTTATTATTATCTTCTTTTTTATTAACATTTTCAAAAACTGCTTCATCTTTGTTAATTGATAATGAAGGCATATTAAAATTATAATTATTATTAATCATAGGCTTTGGGATACTTCTTAATTTATTGACTTTATTTGGTTCATATTTAACTACACTTAATTTATTTTTATTTTTTTGAAAAAATATTAATTCTGGATGATGTCTATTAAAATCTGGTAATATATAATCTACATTTGTTTTATAAGGTAAAAACGTTTTTTCTTTAAATGTATATTCTACAAAAGGTATATCAGAAATTTCAATTTTATTAGTATTTGGATTATATTTATAATTATATTTTTCTTCGTTCTCATCTCCATCCATATTTCCTCCTAAAAATATAATTTCTTTATTATCTTGACTTTTTACAATACCAAAAAATTTTTGATTCATTTTTGGTTGAAAAGATTCAACACAAGGTTTAATATGTATCCATTTTGCATTTTCTGAAGTGAGATCTGTTCTTTCCAAAGAAAAATCTTCATTTCCATTTTTAGAATAAACATTATCAAAGATATATAAATTATTATTTATTAATGCTAATGAAGGTTCAATTCTTTTTTGGTTTAAATCAGCCCATTCACATATTTCTTCACTATCAGTATTATAATAAAATGTTTTCAAATCATTTCCTCCTATTATAAAAACATAATAATCAGGTATGTATATCATACTATGATTTTTTTTACCCGGTATATTACTAATTTTATCAATATTTAAATGTTCTAAATTAATTTTCCAAAAATTTGTAACGATATTTAAATTTTTGTCTTCTCCTCCAGAAATGAATAAATAATCATTTCCATTACAATAAGCCGAAGAAGAACCATAATCATCTAATTCATTTTCTTCAATAATTTCTTTTTTATATTTTTGAATTCTTAACATTTTATCGTTCTTATAAAACACAAACAGTTCAAAAGGATCATTAAATGGTTTTCCTATCATATCTGGTATTACTTCTTCTCCTAATTCTAAAGGTTTTGTTTTAATACTATGCCCTATGGATATAATATTGATTTCATTAACTAATAAAGTTTTTATTTGATCATCCATTTTTAAGGATCCATTTCTTTGTTTCCAATCATTCATATATTCTTCAGGGATATCTTCATTGTTGTCATCTTTAAAATCATTTATTACTTTTTCTATTATATCATTTGTATTATATTCTTTTTCCCAAAATCCACCGTTGTTTAAAGGAATTTTAATGATGACTTTTTCATCATTTTGAACAGTTATACCTTTTACCTCTGCATTAAGTTCATTCATTTTTTTATATAATAATTAATTAAAAATAAGAATAACTGTCATTGATAATATTCATAATTATTAAACATATAATAAATAACTTCATTATTATACATTTATTAAATATTACATAATATACACATATAACAAATAACTTTTAATAAATTAAAATATTTCTTTATATTAAATTGAAATTTGAAATTCATTTTTCAGTAATAATAATAAATAAATTAAGAATTAAGAATTACTAAAGGTATCTTTTTTATGTTCTCGTTTAAAAACAAAATTAGCTAATTTATCGAAATTATTTTTGGGACAACTTACCAAAGGTTTCAACCTAAATTTATATCTATTTCTAGATATATATCTATTTTCAATACATTTCAAATCTTTATATTTTTCATAATTAGGTATGTATTTACTAAACATAGAAATCAAAGGATTTCTTACAAATCTTCCTTTCGAACTTTCTTTTCCATAAAACGTTGATAATTCTGATAAATCAATATTAAATTTTTCATTAAAAGATCCTATATTAGTATAATTATATTTAGGATTTGTTATTACACTTCTATATTTAAATACTTTTTGTTCTTCTATGTCATCTCCTTTATAATCAGGAATTTTTTTGTATTTATCAAATGAATCAGGGTAGCTTAGCCCTAATTCCGTGAATTTATATTTACCATATTCATTAAAAAATAATCCATTTTTAAAATCTCTTTTAATATTTTTAATTTTACTTATAAGTAGATCATCAGAAATTACTGCCATATTATTAATTATCAATTTTTTCTTTTGTTGTGTTTTCTTTTCTTCTTTTTTATCAGTATTAAAACGAAGTTTTTTTTTCTTTTGTTTATTTATTTGGGGATTACTTTTATTTTCCTTAATATTTTTTGGATTTTTAATTATATCATTTGATGCTGTTATATAAATATTTTTTCTGTCTTTAAAGTCCTCTGAATAATTATTTTTTAATTTACTTTGATTGTTAAAAGTTTTTAGTTGTTCTTGAGAATTAGAATGATTATATTTTAATAGTTTTTCTTGTTTATATTTTTTTTTATATTCATCGAAATTATATTTTTCTATATTTATATCTTCTTCCTCCTCTTCATCATCATAATTATCACTATTATCTTCGCCATTTATTGTTTCTTTTGGGGTAATAATGTCACTATCTTTATTTATTCTTAATTTTATTTTTTTATTTTGTAATTTAAAATTATCCACATATTGAATTAAATCATCAAATGCTTTAATTGTTTTTTTAATATGTGATTTATTTTTTTCTTCAATATTTTGAGCCATAATAGCATTTTCTAATTTTTTATTATATCCTCTATTATCAGAAGATATACATATAGGATGTTTATTTTTTACTATATTTTTGGAGTATATTTTAAATTTTGATATAGTCTTTTTATTATTATTATTTTTATATAAAAATAATTGGTCGGAGTTTTGATTTAAATATTTATTAAAATATAACATTTTTGGTAATACATTATTTTTTCGATCATTTTCTGTTTTTATTTTATTTTCTTTATATTTTTCTTCTCTCAATTTATTCATCTTTATTGCATTTTTGAAATAATAATTATATTCATTTAAATATAAATTTGTTTTAATATATTTAAACTGTTTCATTTCGCTTTTGCTTTCTTTTTTTGGACTTTTTCTGTTTACTAATTCTTGGGAATTATTACTAAATATACTACAAAAATTATTACTTGTTTCCATTTAATAATTATTTATTTAATAATAGTTATTGATTTTTATTATTAATATTATAATAATACATTTATTATATAAATTTTTCTTATTATATATTGTAACCTTTTCTCATTATTGGGGATTGGGGATTGGGG
>JAJJKP010003839.1:0-13142 GCA_023805685.1 Ostracodinium gracile
AAAAGGAAGAACAATATAGTACTTAATCCTGCCAAATTAGGTAGATTTATTGTCAGATCACCACCACTTATAAATTGTCCTTTTGCATTTCTGGAAGGCATTTATATATAAATTATTTTTTTTCTCATAATAATATAATTAAAATAATAATAATAATATTTAAAAACGCTATCAAAAGAGAAGAGAAGGAGGACATTGTCTGTGAATGTAGATATATTCTAACATTTTCATATATTCTTTGAATTCCTTTGTATTATTCTTCATTTGTTCTGATAAGTTTTCTGGCATAGGCATATTCATTTTAATAAAAAATATTAAAAAGATTTGGGATTGTGGGTTGGGGATTTGGATTGAGGATTGGGAATGGATAGTTTAAATTATTTTTTTAAATTATTTATTAAAAAATTAAATTTTTTGTGATATTTGTGCATATTTTTATGCTCCTCATAATAACTCCGAAGATGATTTATTTTCACACAATCTTCCCCATAAAAATAAAATAATATAAGAATCAATATATAGTAATTTACTAAATCAATCTATTATTTTTAGAGAAATTCCAATTATAAGTAAAATTCTAATTACCGTAAACCTCACGATAATCCCTCCCCCTGACAAGCATTTTTTTTGTACAATTTTTAGAGGGGGGGGATTAAGGGGAAGAAAAATAAGGGAATTTTAGGGGATTTAGAATAAAAATAGAATCGGTATTTTTGGAAATTTTGGATGGGGGATTAAGAGGCTGGGGGATTATCGTGAGGTTTACGGTATTTATTAAATTACCATAAACCTCACAACAGTCCCTCCCCTCTCATATACTGTAGACCTCATAATAGTCCCCACCCATTCAAATTTTAGACGTACTCTGCAGAGAGAGGGAATATTATGAGGTTTATGGAAAAGAATTTAATTTATCCCAATAATTTTTCCTTGTATAGCATTATTTTCATTGATTAACTATTGAATATTTTTTTGGAGAAGTAACTAATACAGGATGGGGAAAGTACAAATAAATTCAGGTTCCAAAGTAATACAGCCCCCTCTCCACCTTTGTAGAGAGGGAACTAAAATTCAGAGAAATATGCTAATCAATTACCTTATTTCAGGAATTAGAGTGCCTGAATATCGATAAACTATTAAAGAATTGAGGGTATCTAAGTTTCAATACCCCCCGTATAAATTCCCAATATAAATAATTAAAATAATATTTACAAATTTAGCCTGTATATTTATATAGGATCAATATTTTATTAATTATATGGTAATAATTAAATATTATTATTCTTTAATAAAGTATTGAGCCTTTAAAAATATGCAGGCTAAATTTGTAAATATTTTTTTAATTATTTATATTGGGAATTTATATGGGGGTATTGAAACTTATATAGGGGGTATTGAAACTTAGAAACCCCTCAAAGAATTTTTAAAAATTAACTATCATATTCCACGTAATTATTGCACCCCCCTAATTATTACCCTCCCCTAATTTTTCTAAGCAAATGAACATTTTCAATTATACATAATTATTATGCCCCCAAAAATTTTATTTTTTTTAAATTATTTTTTTAAAAGTATACAGTATAAATAATTTCTATTAAATTATAATTCCAAATAAAATAATATTATTTTCCAAAATTACTAAAAAAAATTTCTCCTAATAATTCCCCCCCTTTTTTAGAAAAATGTTCAATTTTTCAATTACACATAATTATTGCATATCCTCAATTTTTGGTCAAAGAAGGGAGTGCAATAATTACGTGGTATAAAGAATTTAAACTTACTTAGTTTTAAGGTAAAATCTATAAAATTTTTTTCTTATAATTATTCACTCTTTATCAAAGATATATAAGATATCATCTACATGATAACTTAGAAAATATAATTCCTTATGTATAAATGTATAAAATAATTTTTAGAGTTAAGCCAAAGAAACTCGCCTATATTGCCATTTAAAATTTTTATAGCAAAAAGATTTGTCCTCATTAACAAATTCCTTAAAGACAATAACACTTTAATCGATAATAATTTGTAAAAAATTTGAAGATATTAAAAAATAAAATTATAATAATATTTTATTATATACAAAACAAATAATTATTTAAATATATAATTCAATTAATTAATATAATGGATGAAATTGAAAAGGATTTAACAGAAGAAGTAAATTGGAAACAAGAAATAGAAGGAGCAGCAGTTCCTGCTGCTCATGATTTTCTTAAAATGAACAGAAATAAATTCTTAGATAGAATTGTTGAAAAAGGACTTAATGATTTCGAGAATGCAAAAGGACAAACAATTTTAGAAAAAAAAGCTATTCACAAAATGGAGCTTAAAGCGAAATCTTATGATTTTTTTAACAATTTATTGGGAATTAATAAAGAAGTTAAAATTCCTGAATTTGGTAAATTTGGTAAAATATCGGGAGGCCCTCTTGATGCAATTTTTTTTGCCACAGATATGTATAATATTTGGGTTAAAAATAAAGATGATAGCATGAGCAAAAAAATGTATGAAAGTGGAAAATCACTCGCAGGTACAATAGGTGGTATTATAGGAGCTGGTATAGCTGGAGGTATGGTTGGTTCAATAGGAGGCCCATTGGGAATTGTCGTAGGATTTGCAGCAGGTATTTTAGGTTCAATTATAGGAAGTAGGATAGGAAAAGCTTATTATGATCTAACAAGTGGATATTCAATTCATACTAATTATAGATTATATGCAGGAATAGATTGTAGTTGTTTCCGTTCAGGTGGAGTTGAGTTTTTATTACCTAAATCAATAAAAGGATTTGAAAATAATATAATTTTTGATAGATGCCATTTTATTGCTTTTGAATATAATGATGACAATAATTTTAATATAAATCAAATTATTGAATTAGTAAATTCAAATTTTTTATTAGGCAATATAAAATTTAACAATATTAATGAAATTTATGATACTATATTAAAGGAGGTTGCATGTGGTTTTTTATGTCAAAAAAAATTACCTGAAATTTCTCTAAATTTCAATAAAGAAGCATTATTATATTCAATCATGGATACATTTTATAAAAATACTATAACAGGTAATGTATTGACTTTTTTGGATTATTATTTAAAATCATATGTGAATGGAGGCTTTTTCAGAGAAGAATTCATTTATCAATGGCAAAATAATAAAAATACTAATAGAAATCATTTGCAACGAAATTTCATTGACTTTAAAAAATATTTGTATGATTTAACTCATGATCCTAATAAAATTAATTATTATTCAATGTATGATTTAGGTCAGACTCCTGAAATTGAAAATAATTATATGTCGGCATTCAGAATTATTGGGTATATAAACAATAATATAAAATATTATAAAAATATATTATTTCCAAAATGTTCATATTATTCCCAATATGATTTTGATATTTTGCCCTCTTGGCAATCAAAAATAAATAAAAGCCTAGAGGAAAAAGATACAGCAGACAATTTGGAATATTCGCATAAAATAATGAATTATAGAGTGAAATATTTAATGAATAAAATCCCATTTTTAAAACCATATTTTGAACTTTTAAAAATGATAACATTTGCTATACATTATTTGCCAAATGTCCAAAGATGTGGGTTATTTCCGGTATTTCAAGATGCAATACAGCATAAATATATTGGAGAAAAATATTGTAAAAGTATTCCTAAAGTATTCCCTCCATTACCTATTCTAAAAAGAACTACCGTAATGTGGGAAATAAACCCATTGGTCAACTTTCAAAAAATTTCGATTTTTTAGTGTGGCAACCGGCTTATTTAAATATTTCAATTTTTATGAATATTTATTGAAAGAGAAAGTTTTATTTAAGTATTTCATAAAAATAATTGAAATTAACCGTCCAATCAACATTTATCAAATTTCCAATTTTTACATTGTGAATACCCAGATTTTTTATAGAGCGACCTATTTATTTAATTATAAAAAATTTTGATAAAAATTTATAAGGGAGGGACTGGTTTATTTCAACAATGAAAAAATACCAAATTTTAGTTTTGAAAAGATTGACCAGTTTATTTCCCACTATACGGTATTTTAAAAATAAACATTACTATGAAAGAATTACCGTATTTCACGGAATAGAGTAATCCCCCCTTTTCCAAAAATCAATTTCACTACCTCAAAAAATAGCCTATATTATTTTTATTTTATATAAATTAAAAAAACATTTTAAATTTTAAAAAAAAGTAAAAACTAAAGGTAGGGACCTTTATATTTTTCTAAAATAGATAAAATCTTAAGGCACGTGCGTTGCAAAAATCAATTCTCTAGTTTGAGCGACCCCCTCTTTTTTTTGACCCAAAAATGATCTCTCTCTTTAGTGAAATATGGTAATAGAATTATTCGAAGCGAATAATTACCAAGAATTAAATCAGTTTATTTTAGTTTGCTTTTATGAAACTGAAGATGAAGGAAATTCACAAAAAGCAGAAGAAAAACAAAAAATTATAATAAATAAAATCAAAAATTATGTCAAGCAAAAAGTATTAGATACCATATATAAAGGATTTTTGACCCCCCCGATGGGTATTTGAGGGTGGGTCAAAATTCTGTTAATTTTTGGAATACCTATTTATCAAGGTAGGTACCTTGGAAAGGTTCCTACCTTGGTAAATTTTTGGAATGAGTTATGGGACGGGAGAGGGGGAGGTCAAAAATCCGTTATATATGGTAATTTGGAAGAACAAGATAAATATGTTATTACCGTATTAGTCGGAAAGTAGCTCCCCCTCCTCTATCAAAACACTTTTAACTAGATTAGGGCGCTCTAAAGAAACTAAGTCTTCTAATTTTTTTTATAAATTATAAAAAAAAAGAAAAAATTTTATCAAGGTTGTTAGGTACCTTGGAACATCCTATTTTGCATTTAATTGAATAATCTAGTTACCCTTTTTTGAAAAAATTGTGGAGGCACTATTTTCCGACTAATAAGGTAATTATTTTTCAGACGAAAAATTACGTATCAAAGATATTGAAAAAAAATTTTTTAAAGATATATTTGATTTCCCAAGATTGGAAATAATTAAAGATTATTATACTATCTATTATTTTTTAAATAAACAAGACAATGAAATATATAAACCAAAAAAAATAGAAAATTATATAACTGAAGTTATGTCGTTCAATGATTTAAAAAAAGAAGTTGAAGAAATTTTGAATATATTTGGAATTTATATTATAGAATTTTTAGAAGAAAAATCAAATATATTAAAAGAAGAAGAAATGAATTTTTCAAAAAAAATAGAGGAGGCAAAACAAAATGAAAAGGAAAAAATAGATGAAGAATTGAAAAAAATTTTAAAAGAGAAATACAATAATAATGAAGCAGCAATGAATAAAAAAATGAATAAAGAAGAAATAAAAAAATTCATAAATGAAAGAAAAAGAAAAGTAGAAGAATCTTTAGATAAACAAAAAGAAGAAAAAATAACAAAAATGAAAAATAAATTTGAAAAGGAAAAGAAAGAATTCGAAAATTTTATTGATAAATTAAAAACTTCTTTAGATAATTTACAAAACAAATTAATTAATTGCAATTTAATTAATAAAGGCTCAATTAAGAATCATCCAAAATTACAAAAACATGCTTATGAATTACCTTTAAGCTATAAAAAAGCAATATTTAGAAATAAAAAAGAAGAAGAAAAAGAAGAAGAAAAAGAAGAAGAAAAATATTATCCTATAAGAGGTGGATGCTTACCTGAAATCAATGATAATTTAATATTAAATGAAAATGAAGAATTTAATGAAAAATTATATAATGAATTTACCAAAAATGAATTTAATATAAATAATAATAACCAAAAAAAATATTACGTAGTCAAAACCGAATTAAGAAATGGTTTTATTTATGGAAAAACTTTAGATTTTTTAACAAAGATTATTGATAATAATAAAGCAATAATGGAAATATCATGTGAATTTGATCAAAAAATAAATAAAACCAATATAAAAGATTTTTCTGGAAATTCAATAGGTTTTTATAAAACAATATTCAAAAGTAAATCTAATATTCTTCCAACCAAAGAAGAATTAAATTGCGTAAATAATTTCGGAGAAAGGCCCGAATTATACTTAATTAATTCAGAAAATACTTCTTACATTGAAAAATTAGTAGCTCTTCCCTTCAGTAATTTTTCTTATAAATCAGAAGGAGGTTTAACTCCATTAGGTTCTGCAATAATAGGAGGAGAAAAACATGTAGCTAAAATATTACTTTCTGGGAAGAACATAAAAAAAAATGGAGATTTAAATAATTGTAATGAATTAGGATTAACATATTTACATTTAGCAGTAAATTCTAATATGGATTATGCTGTTAAAAAATTAGTCGAAAATGGAGCTGATATTTCATTAGACACTAGAAAAGAGGCAAATACTCCAATTCATTTAATGGGATTACTTGGAAGAAATGAAATTATTTTAAGTGTTTACAAAAATCCAACATTTATTAAATATTTAAATAATCAAAGGCCTGATGGTAAAACGGCACTTCATTTTATGAGTTCAAATTCAATTGTAGGGACAAAACTATTTTTAATGGCTGGAGGGAATAGTGAAATCTTTGATTCATTAGGAAATACACCAGCAAGATATGCTTTTTTCTCTGGGAGATTTGATATCTATGATTTATTGACAAAGAATAAAAATAATAAACAAGATATTTCCTTAAAGAAAAATGTTGAAACTATGATAGTTACTTCATTTAAAATCAAACATAAAGATTATGGAGAGAAGTTCGATAAAAATAAAAGTTATAATGACCTTATTAAATTTTACGAAAAAAATGATATAAAAAATGCTAAAAAAATAATAAATCAATTTAAAAAAGAAAAAATAAATCTAACAGATAAAAAAATATATGAATTAATTGAATTATCTTGTAAATTAAGAAATATTGAATTATTAAAAGTATTATTAGAATTAAAGTCTTTAAAAGATTATTATATAGGCCCTTATATAGGTAAATATGGATTAATTTCTTGGTTAAATGAAATGGCTAATATTGGTATTGATATTTTTACAAAATCAGAAAAAATATTAGATAATAATGATATTTATGATTATTGTATATTAAATGATGATAAAAAATTATTAAAGCATTTATTCAAAACTATTGATAAACCACCGGATGATTTTGGAAATGTAATTTCAAGAATATTTTGCAAAGCTCTAATTCTTTCAAAAAAAAATATATTGAAACAATTAAGAAAAGAACTTGAAGTAAATAAATTTAAAGAATATCAAATATCTATAGAATTATTATCAAAAGATATTAATATCACATTAAATATATTAAAACAAGTTTTGAATGGATTTCCAAAGGTTTTAAGCAAAACATTTGATATTAAAAATGTTGTCAAATTTTGTCGACCAAATATTCTAGAATATATGTTAAAAAATAAAAAAATAAATGAAGATATTCCACTTTTAGAGAATCTTATATATACATCAATTGAAAGTAATAGATTTGATAACTTATATACTTTATTAAAAAATTGTCCAAATGTATCTAATGATTTTATTAGTATAAATGATGTCAATATGAAATTAATTGAAATAGAAGAAATATTACAGGAAAAAAATATTGGATATGGACTTGAGCAAAATTGGAAAAAGAAACTCAATGAAAAATTAAAAGGTTTGAATATAGGTTTCATTAAATTACCTATTAATAAAATGTATTTACCTCATTTAATAATAATAACCAATAATTTATGGGCTTTTGATTGTTTACATAAAATCTATGGTGATGAATTATTTTTTAAAGATGATGAATTAAATACTTGTTTCGATTATTTAAGACCAAATAAAAATATTGATAAAATATCTTTTGAAAATTTAGATACGATTATTAAATATTTCGAAAAAAAATTCGATAAGATTCTAAAAGTTATTGAAATTTTTACCAATAATTTAAAAATAAGTAATATTCATTGTGGAAATGAATATATTAATTATTTATTTTCTTCTTTTCCTTCTGAAATGTTTGAATCATATAATAACAATTATAATTCAATATTTCATATTATTAGTAATATAAAAATAAATTCAAATGAATGTAAATTAATCATTGAAAAATTAAAATCTTTAAAAGCGAAAAATATTAGAAAATTTAAATATATATTGAATTTACAAAATAATAATGGAGATACATTTTTAATGTTATTTTTACAAACTGAAAATTATGAAATAGCAATAGAAATCTTAGATAACTTTTATGAAGAAATTCAAATTAATTTATTTAATAGATTAGGAAATTCAATATTACATTCTTTGTTTTTAAATAACAATTCTCAAAAAAGTTCCGATAATTTTATAATTTTTGAAAAAATATATCAAATAATAATAAAAATATTGGAAAATAATAGAAATTTAATTTTAATTGAAAATCGTGAACACAACACACCTTTTGCATTAGCAGCTAATTCTGGTTGTAATGTGGCTTTAAGAATTATGTTAGATTATTATAGTATTGAATATTTAGAAAGCTTTTGTGAATATTCTTCAGCTTTGCACTTAGCATGTATTAATGAAGATATAAATACAGTTAGATTTCTAATAGAATATGCACATTATGATCCAAATAAAAAAATAGTAAAAGATGGTAAAAAAAGTTTAAAAAAATTACCAGAAGGATCTACTCCTTTACATTGTGCTGCATTAGCTTCATCAATAGAAATATTTGAATATTTATTAATGCATGGCTCAGATCCATTTATCCAAAACATAAAAAAAATGGATGCTTTTGATTTGGCTTACAAAAATGGAAATTATAAATTTCTTAAATATATCTTTAATTTGAAAAGTTCAAAATTGTATTCTTCTAATGATAAATATCTTTTATCATTAATTCAAAATAATCAAAAGGGCTCTTTTGAAATTTTGGAAAATTATATAAAATTAAATACTTTTCAGAATTATAATATAGTAGATACTAATATGAATACTTTATTGATATTGGCTTGCAGAGCAAATAATCCAGATTTAATACCTATTTTAATTAATAATGGTATTGATCCTTTAATAAAAAATAAACATGGTAATACTTGTTTACATGTTTCTACTTATGTTAATAGTTTTACTTGTGTAGGATTGATATTATCTCAATTAGAATCTAATAAAGAAACTGAAAAATTAAAACAAATCTTAACTATCAAGAATCAATTGGGCGTCACTCCTTTACATATAGCTGCTGAAAATAATTTAGACTCTATTTCTATTCTTTTTATTTCTTATTTAATTAGGAATGATATCAAATTAGATATGATCAAAAATAGTTCAGGCTTGACCCCTCTACAATCGGCAATTAAGAATCATAATTATAAAATTGCAATAAATTATATAAATTATTTGGATTTAAATATTAGTGAAATTTTAGAATTAAAAAATTTAAATATTTCAAGAGAATTTGATGATTTTATTTATTGTTATGATTCTGGTTTATTAAGAGAAGATAATGTTTATATTAATGAAAAATTTTCAAATATAAAATATCATATGAAACAAAGAGAAATAATTCCAAAAAATGATGAAAAAAAATATTTAGAACAAATAAAGATATTTAAAGGAATAAATTATAGTGATTTGAATGAGGATATAATGTTTAAATCATATAATTTTTTGCGTTATAATATTGAAAAATATTATAAATGCGATTTATTAACTGAAGAATTATTTTTTGATTTTAAAAATATATTTGGAAATATACATGTAATATTAACTTTGATTAAATGGGCTAAAAATTCAAATAAAGAGTTTATAGATTCTTATCTTCAAGAATTAAAACAATTAAATATAAGCAATAAAAAAAAATTTTTGATTGACAATAATAATAATAATGAAAATAATGATTTATATAATATAGTAGAAGTGATAAGTATTGTTTGTATTCCTTATGTTACTGAAAAAAATATTACAATTGTTTTAGATTTTTTACAAGAGTTAATAATGGTTTATAAATCAAAAGGAAAAATTGATCAAAATTATTTTTTTAAATTTATTAAAAATTGTATTATTTCTTATTTTGATTCATCTTTTATTAAACCTGGTGTAAAAATATTTTTTGATGAATTAATAAAACTCATAAATAAGATAATTTCTGATGATGAATTTATTCGTTATTTTAAATATACATCTTCAGCTTTTAAAACATATACATTTTTATTTAAAATAAATAAAATTTTGGATTTGTTGCCAAATAGAAATATTCAACTTTGTCAGATTAAAAATTTAAATAATATTCCTTGTGTTTTTGATGAAGAAATACCAGAATTATTAAATAATTATCATATATTACACAAATATATAGTAAAAGATAATAAAATATATGATTTTTCTAAATCAATATTAAGCAAAAATAATAATAATTTAGATATAATAGATGAAGTGTTGTTTACAACTAATAGAATAGATGAAAATAACAAATTAAGTGAAGAAGAAAAATTTTCAATAATGGAAAATATTGAATATATATATAAAGAATATATTGTTGGAAAAACATATGTTGTTGAAGTATTTTCTTCACTTTTAAATAATTTTTATCTATTATCGGCTCAAATTATATTAAATAGTGATATAAAATCATATGAGTCAATATTCAATGATATAAAATATCAAACCAAATCATTTAAAGATATAATTAGATATCTTTATATATATTCTTCTCCAACTGAAATAGTATTTCCAAATTTAGAAGAAAAATTAAGCGCTATTTTATCAAAAATTCAATTAACTGAAAAAGAAAAAGATATTTTATCTAAAATAGCTGTATTAATTCCTCAATATTGTGAAAAATATAAATACTTAAAAGAATTCAAAAAAATAGGTATTAGTTTTGGGAAAAATTTTAAAAATAATCCAAATTATAAAAATTTATCAAAATTAATATCAATTATAGCTTTAGGTGTGGCTAATACACTGAATATGAAGCCATATTTAATTCAATGTTTATCAGTTTCATCATTTTTATTTCATTATTTAGAAATAGATTTGAATAAGAATTATAAATTCAAAGGAAAATTGGCACAAATAAAAACTGGAGAAGGTAAAAGTCTTGTTATAGCGATGTTATCATTGGCAAATGCTTTAATGGGAAATTTTGTAGATGTTATTACTTCAACTCATTATTTAGCGGAAAGAGATCAAATTAAATTCAAAAAATTTTATGAACTTTTCGGAGTGAGTAGTTCTAATATAATAAAACATGATCCTCCTAAATCAGATTATAATGGAATAATTATTTATGGAACAAATACTGATTTTGAATTTAGTTTATTGAGAGAAGGAATTAATAAAGATAAAAAATTATATACAATACCATTAAATACAACCAATAACTCATTTATCGAAAGAACTTATGATGTAGCCATTATTGATGAATGTGATAATTTATTTTTAGATACTGCAAGAAACTCTGCAAGAATTGCTCATCCAGCCAAATACTCATTTAACTGGATTTATCCATTAATTTATAAATATTTTTTGGAAAATGAAAATAATTTTAATTCAAAAAAATTAAGAAAAATTTTATTGGAATATGAAAATGGAAAATATAAATTGGAATTAGAGAAAATTAATGATGAAAAATTGGAAAGGTTATTCCAAAGTGCAGGGGTTGCCAAAAAAAGACAGTTAAATAAAGATTATGTTATAGGTTTTGATGAGGAGACTTCAAAAAAACAAATTCAAATTGTTTCTTCGGATACTGGAAGAATCCAATATGGAAGTAGATGGACCGATGGAGTTCATGAATTAATAGAAGTAAAAGAAGGAATTGAACCTGAAACTGAAAGTAATATTATTGGCTCAATATCACATCCTACTTATTTTGAAAATTACTCTGTGTTGTTTGGATTAACTGGAACTATAGGAGATGAAATTGAAAGAAAAGAAATTGAAGAGATATATAATATAAAGTGTTATGAAATTCCCACTAATTTCAGAGAACAATTAATAAAAGAAGATTTGGAAATTTATGAGAATAAAAAAGAAAAATTTAATAGAATTCTTGAAATAATAAAAAACAATAAAAATAAAATGGAAAAAGCTCAACCAATTTTAGTTATTTTAGAAAATATTGAAGAAACTATACAATTCGGAAAAATATTATCAAATTTAAATTTCTCATTTTTTACCTTAAATGATATACAAAAAGAAAATGAAGATTATATTTTAAATAATACTGGCCATAGCGGAAGTATTTTGGTGGCTACGAATGCAGCTGGAAGGGGTACTGATATAATTATTGATGAAATTTCTAAAAAGAATGGAGGTTTGTATGTTATTGTAGGATTTTTCCCTAAAAATTCTAGAATTGAATTTCAGGCAATAGGAAGGGCTGGTAGACAAGGAAATCCAGGAAAAGCAAAAATAATAATTTCAAAAGATGAAAAATTTATATATTATAATTACTATTTGATTAAACAGTTAAAAGAAATAGAAAATAATGAAGTTAAAGCATATTATTTATTTAGACAATTAAATGTTGAAAATATTTCAAAAACCAGAATTGAATTTTCAAAAAAAGAAAGAATATTCTTTTGTAATTTAAAGAAATATTTTATTTTTAAAGAATTTATCATTTCTTTATTAGACAATTCTACATTTAGATGCTATTATGAAGATATAGCTCAATTATTATCCATTAATATGAATTTTGATTATTATAGAAATTATATCTTGATTAATTTAGATAATATTTGGTCTGAATTTTATTCTGATTTTACCAAAGAAAGAGGAAATAGGAAATATATTAATGATGGTAAAAATAATTGCTTCATTAATTTCCTTAAAAAATTGGAAAATGATTGGTCTGATTGTCTAAAAGAAATTTATGACAATAAAGATAAAATCAAAATTAATACTGATTTAATTCTAAAGTCTATTAAGAATTTACAATTAATAATTCTTAAAAAAGATGGAAGTGAAACTGAAAGAAACGACCTGGACAATTGTGGTATTTTTAAAAATATAATTGCAAATGTACAATTACCAGAATTATTAAAATAAATAAATTATTAAATGAAATTTAAATGGTAAACCTATTTAATTGATTAGAATATAATAAAGTTATTATATTGGGGATTGGGGGTTGGGGAGTGGGGATTGGGGATTGG
>JAJJKP010003840.1:0-12910 GCA_023805685.1 Ostracodinium gracile
CCCAATTATAAAATAAATGAAATGAAATTTAATTTTTAAATTATTAAACATTATAATAACAAATTATAAATATATCAAATATATAACTTATAAAATAAAATAATTTATAAAAAAATATGCAATATCAGAAAAATAAATCTGATCAAAAAGAAAAAAAAGAACGAAACCGAGACAACACAGAATCCGACCTTGAAGAAATGATGTATATGGAACCAATTGGTAATCAAATAATAAGTCCTGTGAGTATTGGACAAGAACCAAGTTTAGACAACAATAATGAAAATAGAACAAATAGAGATCAGCCACAACAGCCAATGCATACAATAATTCAAACAGTGAAAAATGATTTAAAAAATAAAGTAGACATAACTAAATTAGTCAACGATAGACCAATTCATGCTATAGCGGTTAATCTGTCTGCGGGGAAACGCGAAGAAAAAAGGGAAAAAAGTCCAAAAACTATAAATATCGGGAGTACGCGTGAAGAAATTGAATATAACATAAAAACTTTAAATCCAAGAAGATCTCCGAAAGGGAATAATCAATATCAGACAGGAACTAACCCGTTAGGTAGTGATAGTCGTAATTTTGGATCTTTAAATGATAGCAGAGGGGGTTTCCCATTTAATTTTAATCAAAAAACAAATATTTCTCGAAGTCCAGAAAATTTCCCAAGAATTAGAGATTATCAATTTTTCCCTAATGATAGAAGAGATGGCGGAGGTATTATTCCATTTAATCAAATGAGTCCAAATGTAAATAATTTCGAAGATATTAATTCTTCTGGAGAAAAAGTAGAATTAACTCATCAAACAAATAATTATAGAAGCTTTTTACAAAATTCAAGTCAAAGAAATGCTTCGGCAAGGATGCCTAATAGATATGATAAACAAATGTTTAATAGTGCAAATAGAAATATATATCAAAATGATGATATAAATGAAAAATATAGAAATAGAATACATAATAATATGAGTTATGGTGATGTTAAAAAAATAATGAGAAGATTTACAAAAATTTATGATCCAAATAGAAATAATAATGGTGTTTTGATTGAATCTTCCCAAGTAACTTTACCAGGAGCCGCCGATGATATTTTCACTAATAGATTTAGAGTTTTATCAAAAATGAATAGATTAAGTAATATTTTATTATCTAAGAAAAAAAGAAGTCCAAATAAATATGAAGAAAATAATAATTTAAATATTAGGAGTAGAAGCCGAAGTAGAAATAGAAGTCCTTTAAGTATTAATTCACAGGAAAGATCAGGATCACCTTTTATGAAAAAAATGCCACACAATAAATTCTTATATGTCTCTTTGGCAATGTTATCAAGTAAAGGGCCGAAAGCAGAAGATAGAATAATTTTAAGAAAAATGAGATTAGATAAAGGTGGTGTTGTTGATTTGGCACAAGAAGAAAGAAAAAAAACTAAATATAAAATAAAAAAAATTTCAAAAAATAAGGGACCCATAAGTTTTTATCACGCAAATCCAAAATATAGGGAATTAGCCGCAAGAATTATACAAGAATGGTGGGCAGAATTGAAGGTCTTATATGCAAAAAAATTAAAAAAAATTGTTCTAATTCAAAGTGTTTTTAGAGGAAAATGGGTGAGAAAAAATATGTATGATTTATTATATTTAAATTACTTATATATATGTTTTTGTAGAAAAATTGAAAAAGTATTAAGTTCTCATGTACGCCCCTTTGTTTTTTACAAATTATTACAACCAAAAGGAGAAGAAGAACCATCAATACTAAGAAATATAATTATTAAAAAAGAAAAAAGAGATAGAATTCAAACAATACTTCCCTATTGGAATAAATGGTATTCTATTACTCAAAATCAAAATTTAAGAAATAAATTTGGAAAGCAATTAATTGATATAAGAAGTCATAAGGAAAATAAACTTAATATTTTACTTGCTTTCTTTAATAAATGGAGATATCTCACGAAAATAAGTAATCTTGGCCCTGGTCAAAACGTTCATATATATCCTTTAAATAAAATTAATGGTTTTTGTAAAATTATGGATGCAGCAAAGAAATATGTCCAAAAAAAAGCATTACGTAAAATTCTTTCTCAACTAATAAAATATTTATCAGTTCAAGTAAGAGAAAATTTATTAAAAAAAATAGTTGTAAAAAAAGCTGAATATGAGCACAATATATTAAGAAATATAATATATTATTGGTATAGTAAAATATTAAATGTCCAAAAAGCCTCAAATAAAGAAGAAGAAATAAAATTAAAAGAAATGAGAAGAAAAATATTTAGAGTTATGGTATATAATGTGAAAAGAAGAATAAATTTAAGATATTTAAGAAAATATTTTAGGAGATTTTATCGAAATACCCATCCTGGCACAATTAATAAATATATATTATATGAAATATTAAGAAGAGTAAATATTGAAGAATTAAAGGAAGGAGAAGTAAATTTAATAAGTATACAAGGTAAAAAATATAAAATAATAAAAACGCAAAAAGATTTGAAAATAATAAGAGCAGAAGAAGAAGATTCTTTACCTCATACTGAAGATGAAGATAAAGAACAAATTGTAAATGATTATGAAAAAATCGTTACTAAAATACGTAAAGAAAAAAAAGGTAAATATGAAGATGGTGAAGAAATACCTACCGCTGTAAAAGAAGAATTAGAAGTTATTGATAAAAAAAAGAAAAAAAAGAAAAAAGAAACAATTGAAGAAGAAGAAATGGAAATTTCGGAAAAAGAAAGAGAAAAAGAAAAAGCAATCACCGAAAAAAAGAAAAAAAGAAGAATTGATATTGAAGAAGGTAGGGAAACTCCCGAAGAAGAAGAATATATTAGAAAAAAAACTAAAAAAACTGAAAAAGTAAAAAAAAGAAGGGTTAGACCAGAAGAAGAGGAAGAATTTGAAGAATCGGAAGAAACAAAAAGAAGAAAAAAGAGAGAAAAACCAAAAAAAAAGAAAAAAAGAAGAGATGAAACATATGACGAAGAAGAAGAAGAATCCGAATTATATGAAGAAATTGAAAGTGAAGATACTAAAAGAAGAAGAAAACCAGGAATAAAAAGTAAAACAATATCAAAAGGAAGAAAAAAAGTGGCTAAAATCGGAAAAAAAAGGCCAAGAGATGATTCAAGACCAAAAAGAAGAAGAAAACATGAAGAAGATTATGAAACAGAAGAAGAAAGTGAAGAATATGATGATTATTATTATGACTATGAAGATAAAAGAAGAAGA
Source organism: Ostracodinium gracile (assembly GCA_023805685.1). NCBI lineage: Eukaryota > Ciliophora > Litostomatea > Entodiniomorphida > Ophryoscolecidae > Ostracodinium > Ostracodinium gracile. The sequence goes on from JAJJKP010003840.1 coordinate 3,234, forward strand.
AAAAGAAGATCAGAAGAGAGGCCTTACATCAGAAGGGAACATGAAAGAGAAAGAGATACAAGAGGAAAAATAATTAGAAGAGTAAAAAGGAGGTCGTCCCCTGGTGGCGGGAGAAGAGTAAGAAAAATATATATAGAATCTGATAGGAGAAGGAGGGACGACTATTCTCCAAGTGAAGAATATGAAGAAATAGAGGAATCATATGAAGATGGTAGGGGGCCTAGATATCAGAGAATTGAAAGAAAAAGAACAGAACCAAAGAAAAAAAGAAAATATAACCGAAGAAGAAGATCAAAAGACAAAGAAAGTGATTACACTGGGTCAAGTTATGAAGAAATTATGAGTCGAGATGAAGATTATGATCGTCGTGATAAAAAAAGATCAAAGACCGCTTATGATCAAAAAGATTATGGAAAAAAAAAATATCCACGAAAAGCAAGGAGGGGTGGTCACGATGAAGAGGAAGAAGAAGAGGAAATTCCTAAAACTAAAAAGAAACAAAAAATAAGATATATTAAAAAAGATAAAGATGGAAATGAATATATTGAGGAGGAGATAATATCTTCGGAGGAAGAAGAACCAAGGAGAAAAAAAGGACAAACTACAAAAACAAAAAAACAAAGAAGAGATGAAGATGAGGAGGAAAATGTGGATGGAAGACATACTATGGGTAGAATTAGTAAGACTACTAAATATGAGGCAACTAATAAAATTGATGAAGTTGGAGAAAATGAAGAAAGTGAAGAAGATAGTGGAATAAAAAGAGAAAGTGAAGAAGAAAGGGAAAGAGAAAGAGAAAGATATGAACAAGAAGCAACTGGAGAGGATAGAAGTAAAAGAAGAAAAAAGAAAAAAAAAAGGCCTATTGACGATGGAGATATTATTGTATATGATAAACATGGTAAAAAAATGAAAGTTAAAGAATTGGAAAAATATAAGAAAAAAGATGGAGAATATGATATTGATTTATATGATAAAGATGGAAATATAATTCCAGATATAAAAAAATATAAAAAGAAAGAAAGAGAAAGAATAAGAGAAAAAGAAAAAGAAAAAGAATATCCAAAAGAATTATATGATAAAGATGGAAGAAGATTAATAGATGTAGACAAATATAAAAATAAAGATGGTGAATATGATATTGATTTATATGATAAAAAAGGAAAAAGAATATCTAATTTAGAGGAATATAGAAATGAAGAAGGTGAATTTACTATTCCAGTATATGATAAGAAAGGAAAAAGAGTAATAGATTTAAAGAAATATAAAAAGGAAGATGGAGATTATGATATAGATGTATATGATAAGAAAGGAAAAAGAATAACTGATTTGAAGAAATATGAAAGAGAAAGAGAAAGAGAAGAAGAAGAAGAATCTTCAGAAGAATTATATGATAAAGATGGAAGAAGATTAATAGACTTAGACAAATATAAAAATAAAGATGGGGAATATGACATAGATTTATATGATAAAAAAGGAAGAAGAATAACTGATTTAGAGAAATATAGGAATGAAGAAGGTGAATTCACAATTCCAGTTTATGATAAAAATAGAAACCCAGTTGTTGATTTAGAAAAATATAAGAAAAAGGATGGAGAATATGATATTGATTTATATGATAAAGATGGAAATCTAATAACAGATTTGAAGAAATATAAGAGAAAAGAAAGAAAATATCCAAAAGAATTATATGATAAAGATGGAAGAAGATTAATAGATTTAGAGAAATATAAAAATAGAGATGGTGAATATGATATAGATTTATATGACAACACTGGAAATAGAATTCAAAATATAGAGAAATATAGAAAAAAAGATGGTGATTTTACAATTCCAGTATACGATAAAGATAATAGAATAGTAATTAATATAGAAAAATATAAGAATAAAGAAGGAGAATATGATATAGATTTATATGATAAAAAAGGCAAAAAAATAACAGATTTGAAGAAATATGAAAGAGAAGAAGAAGAATCTTCGGAAGAATTATATGATAAAGATGGTAGAGTAATTACTGATTTAGAAAAATATAAGACTAGAGATGGTTATTATAATAATATATATGATAAAGATGGTAAAAGGATAATTGATTTAAAAAAATATAAAAATAAAGATGGAGGATATGATATAGATTTATATGATGAAAATAAAAATATTATTTCTGATTTAGAAAAACATAAAAATAGTGATGGTGAATATGATATAGATTTGTATGATAAAGATGGAAGAAGATTAGTCGATATAGAAAAATATAAAAAGAAAAAAGAAGATAAAGAAGATAAAGAAATACGTAAAAAAAAAAGAAGAAAGAAAAGAATTACAACTTCTGAAGAAGAAGAAGAATATCCAATTGATGTATATGATAAACATGGTAAAAAAATTACTAACTTAGAAGATTATAGAACAAAAGATGGAGATTATGGCATTGACTTATATGATAAAGATGGAAATAAAATTACAAATCTTGAAAAATATAAAAAAAGAGAAAAAGCTCGTCAAGTAAAAGTATATGATAGCAAAGGAAAAAGAATTACTAATTTAGAAAAATATAAAAATAAAGATGGAACTTATGATATTGATTTGTATGATAAAAAAGGTAGAAGAATAAGAGATTTAGAAAAATACAAAAAAAAATTAGAGGAAATGGAGGAAGAAGCAGAAGAAGAGGAAGAAGAAAAGGAATATGAAGATATATATGATAAAAAAGGAAAAAAAATTACTAATTTAGAGAAATATAAAAATAAGGAAGGAGAATATGATATTGATTTATATGATAAAGATAATAGAAAAATTATAGATTTAGATAAATATAAAAAAGAAAATCAATATGCTATTGATATTTATGATAAAGATGGAAAAAGAGTAACTGATTTAGAGAAATATAAAAATAAAGATGGTGGATATGATATAGATTTATATGATAAAAAAGGAAAAAAAATAACTAATATAGAGGAATATAGAAAAAATAGTGATGAAATTGATTTTTATGATAAAGATGGAAATATTATTAAAAATGTTGAAAAATATAAAAATAAAGATGGTGGATATGATATAGATTTATATGATAAAGATGGAAATAGAATAGCTGATTTAAAGAAATATGAAAGAAGAGAAAAATACCCTGTAGATGTATATGATAAACACGGTAGAAAAATAACTGATTTAGAGAAATATAAAAATAAAGATGGTGAATATGATATTGATTTATATGATGAAGATGGAAATAAAATAACTGATTTTAAAAAATATAAAAGAAAAAAGCGAGAATATCCAGAAGAATTATATGATAATGAAGGAAGAAGATTAATAGATGTAGACAAATATAAAAATAAGGAAGGTGAATATGATATTGATTTATATGATAAAAAAGGAAAAAAAATAACTAATTTAGAAAAATATAGAAATGAAGATGGTGAATTTACAATTCCTGTATATGATAAAGATAATAGAAGAGTAATAGATTTAAAGAAATATAAAAAGAAGGATGGAGAATATGATATAGATATATATGATAAAAAAGGAAAAAGAATAGATTTGAAGAAGTATGAAAAAGAAGAAGAAGAATCTTCGGAAGAATTATATGATAAAGATGGACGAAGATTAATAGATGTAGATAAATATAAAACAAAAGAAGGTGAATATGATATAGATTTATATGATAGGAAAGGAAAAAAAATAACTAATTTAGAGGAATATAGGAATGAAGAAGGTGAATTCACAATTCCAGTATATGATAAGAATAAAAATAGAGTAATAGATTTAAAGAAATATAAAAAGGAAGATGGAGAATATGATATAGATATATATGATAAGAAAGGAAAAAGAGTAACAGATTTGAAGAAGAAATATAAAAAAGAAGAAGAAGAATCTTCAGAAGAATTATATGATAAACATGGAAAGAGATTAATAGATTTAGCAAAATATAAAAATAAGGATGGTGAATATGATATAGATTTATATGATAAAAAAGGAAAAAAAATAACTAATTTAGAGGAATATAGAAATGAAGAAGGTGAATTTACTATTCCAGTTTATGACAAAAATAAAAATAGAGTTGTTGATTTAGAAAAATATAAAAAGAAGGATGGAGAATATGATATAGATTTATATGATAAAAATGGAAATCTAATAACAGATTTGAAGAAATATAAAAAGAAAGAAAAAGAATATCCAGTAGATTTATATGACAAACATGGTAAAAAAATTACTAATTTAGAAAAATATAAAAAGAAAGACGGTGAATATGACATTGATTTATATGATGAAGATAATAAAAAAGTCGATAACTTACAGAAATATATAACTAAAGAAGGCGAAATCACAATAGATTTATATGATAAAAAAGGTAAAAGAATTAGAAATCTTGAAAAATATAAAAATAAAGATGGTGATTTCACCATCCCCGTCTATGATAAAGAAGGAAAAAGATTAGTTGATTTAGATAAATATAAACCAAAAGAAAAGAAAGAGCCGGAATTTTATGATAAAAGAGGTAAAAAAATTGTAAATCTTGAAAAATATAAAAATGAAGATGGTGAATTTACCATTCCTGTATATGATAAAGAAGGAAATAGAATATTAGATTTAAGTAAAGAAGGAGATAAAACTGATATATATGATAAAAACAAAAATAAAATTACTAATTTACAAAAATATAAAAATAAAGATGGTGAATTTACCATTGATTTATATGATAAAGATGGTAAAAAAATTATCGATTTACAAAAATACAAAGAAGCAGAAGAAGAAGAAGAAGAAGAGGACGAAACTCATTTAGATATTTATGATAAACATGGTAAAAAAATAAATAATTTACAAATATATTTAAATGATGATGGTAGTTTTAAAATTGATTTATATGATAAAGATGGAAATAAAATAACAGATTTGAAGAAAATTAAAAGAAAAATGAGAAAGTATCCCAAAGAATTATATGATAAAGATGGAAGAAGATTAATAGATTTAGAAAAACATAAAAATAAAGATGGCGGATATGATATTGATTTATATGATAAAAAAGGAAATAAAATAACTGATGTAGAAAAATATAGGAATGAAGATGGTGAATTTACTATTCCAGTATATGATAAAAATAAAAATATAGTTGTTGATTTAAAAAAATATAAGACAAAAGATGGAGATTATAATATTGATTTTTATGATAAAGATGGAAATATTATTAAAAATGTTGAAAAATATAAAAATAAGCAAAGATTATCAAGAGAAGAACCCGAAATAATAAGATATAAAACTAAAGATGGAGATTATGCCACAGACGTATATGATAAAAATGGAAAAAAAATTACAGATTTGGCAAAATATCGAAAAAAAGATGGTCAATATAGAATTCCAATTTATGACATTCATAGAAATATTATTACTTCAATAGAAAGATTTTCTCCAGAATCAAATAATTATGAACCAGTTGAAATTAATCGTTATAAAATAAATCCAAAAGATAAAGATAAAAATTTAAATAAATTATCAAAAGAAGGAGAAAATTATATTCCATCTTATGTCAAAAATAGAGATAAAGAAGAAACAAGAGTTAAACCAATAACTTTAATAGGAAATAAAACACAAATAGGAAGATTATTAGAAAAATATAATTTCCTTAGACAAAATAATTTCTCTTTAAATAATTTAGGAGATCAAGATATAGATTTTGATCCTAAAAAAGCTTTATTATTAGATATTTTAAATGATAAAGAACAAAAGACAAAATTATTTTTATGGAAATATTTCTGTATTTGGCGTGGAAACGTATTAGATAATTATCGTGATTTAGCTCATATGTTACAATTTATTAGAGGTACTTCTATTGTTAATTTAAAAGGTAGTTTTATCGAAAGTTTAAAAAATATAAAAAATCCAAGATTATATGCTTTGGCTCTAAGAAAGTTCCTTATGAATTTATTTAATAAAAATATAGATTTATTAAGAGATGCTTTTAATCGATGGAAAAAAGTCGTAAATCATGAAAAAATGACACTTTTAAAATCTAAATTCTTTTATAGTTTATGCAAAAAAAATGATAATAAAATTAAAAATCAAGATGATGGACTTATCGATGCTATCAATAAAATTGATGATTTAAGAAAAAAAAGAATTATTAATTTCCAAAATGAATATCCGGATGAAATAAAAAATGTATTAAGTTTATATTTCCAAAAATGGCGAGGTGGTGGACAACCATTGCGTTCCAAATTTTTCTTTGGTAATAAAGTTGTACAATTACCAAATAATATGCAAAGATTAGTATTTAAAAAAGATCAAATAAGTGAAAACTTTATTAAAGCATTACTTGATAATATACCAGAGAAAGAAAAAGAAGAAATTGATGTTAATGAATGGATTAAACATCCTTTAAGAAGAGCAATAATAATAAAATATAGAAGAGAGAGAATGCTATTATTTAAATGCATACTTAAATGGTATCATAAAGTAAGATTAATGCTAGCAATAGATCATTTAGAAAGAATCGTGGAAGGTAGGCATAAATTAACTCGTCTATTAAGAGCAAGACCTTCAAAAATATTATATAAAAAAATGAAATTGATGAATCCAAAATTCTATAAAACGAAAGGAGATAAATTAACTAAAACATTACTAAATATTCTCAAATATACACCTTTCAAAAAGTTTATAAATAATATGAAATTAACAAATAGAGTAAATTTATTAAACAACATACAACCTAAAGTGCATCAAATCATATCAGAATATTGGATAAAAAAATATTTAGAAAAATGGAGAAATAACGTAGAAAATATGAAAGAACAAAAAATAAAATTACTTTTAACATATGTTAAAAAAAAGATAAAAGATGAAGGTATAATTAATCAAAGTAGAAAAAATGAATTATTAAAAAGATTTATAACTAATTTAATGAAGAATAAAATGAATAATTTATTATTAGCGTTCAAAGTATGGAATAAAATTACTAAAATGTTAAGAGATGAAAAAAAGCAACTTATCCGTGAGATTGAGGGAGGTGGTATCGTTACCAATATTAACGGAAAAACGAGAGTAATTGATGGAAAAGATATTAGAGAAGGTCAGGGTGTAAATGTTACTTTATTAAAAAATAAAGATGGTGTTTTCACTATACAAGATATTGTCAATACTACTTTGACCGAAAAAGAAAGACAAGATATTATCCAAAAGAAAATACCGGCTGCATTTGGTTTAATAGATGATAAAATAAAATCCTTATTAAAAATTAAATTATATCAATGGAAAAATAATGCAAGAAAAACCAGATGTGATCAAGGCGCAAGAAAAATACAAAAATATGTAAGAATTTATTTATTAAAAAAACGAGCTAATTTCTTCAAAAATTTAGCAAAAAAATATTTCGGACAATTGATATTAAATTCAGCCAAAATTAATAATTTAAGTAAAATATTATCAAACGTATTTTATAGACGATTATTTGATAAATTAAAAAAAAGAAGAGATAATAGATTATCAATAGTATCTTTCAATGATAATATATTAAAAGCAAACGAAAATTTATCTAAAGAAAATAAAAAAATTGCTATAAAAAAAATATTCAAAATATATTCTTATATAGTAATTAAAAATTTATATGAATATCTTCACAAAACATATAAAACAAAAACCAAAACTGTTTTAATAGAATTCTTTAATACACTAAAAACATATTTATTAAAGAAAGCCGAATATTCTTATGTAAATAAAATTTCAAACACAAAAAAAAGTATATCTAAAAAATTATCATTTTCATCAAAAAAAACTCCAATTGACACTACTCAAAAATCAAACATTAATCAATCAATTGCATATAAATCAATATTACCTCATTTAATAAAATATTTAGAAGAAAAAATAACAGAAAGAAAAAGACATTTTTACAATAATTTAAAGATTGATCATAAATATAAAAAAATATGTCTTTTATTAGTGAATTATTTAAATAAAAGACAAAGACCAATTAAACAAAAGTTTTTCAATACTTTTAAAAAAAGTTCGACTGCAGGTGATAAACAGAAAAAATTATTTAAATTATTAAGAAGAACAATTATTAAAAAATTATTTACGGAAGTAACAGAACCTTCAAGACTTTTGAAATTGATGTATTTAATGAAAATAAGTATAGTTAATAAAGAAATAGCTGAAAAAAGATGGATTAGAGTATTAATAAGAAAATGGAGATTTATCTCATTTAGTAAAAATATATCAAAGAAAAAGATGGCATTTTTGTATAAACATTTACATGTGAATTATTTAGAAATGGTTAACGATGTTTTTGGCGAGGAAGAACAAGCTAACCCCAGTGTAATAAAAGAATTTGAAAGATTTGGAGCTAACGTAGGTATGTGGGAGAATGAACATCCTGATTTTGTTGAAGAAAGTAATTTTTGTAAAAATGTACAGAAAAGATTTTCTTTCCACGCCCCATCAAATGTAGCGAAAAATTTAGGTAAAGAAGTAAAAGAAGTAAAAGAAATAAAAGAAGAAGAATTGTTAGAAAAAAAAGAAATTAAAGAATTGAAAAAATTCGGTAGAAAAAATACAGAAAAAGATACAGAAAAAGATAAAGATAAAGAAAAAGAAGATGATGATAAAAAACCTACTTCTAAAAGAAGAAGATATTTTCGAAAAAGTGTGTAAAAAATGAATAATTAGCTAATATATGTAATCTTAATCCTATTTAATTATTTAATATCTTTATTTTTTTAAGAATTAAAAATCAACAAAAGTTAATTTATTTTTAAATAAAAATAACAATAAAAAATTTTTAATAAATCAATAATAAAATGATAAATAACTATTAACTGTTCTGAAATTATTAGTTGCTCTTAAATTAATATATGTAAGTCCGGATTATTTTAATTAAATATAGATAAGTTAATATTAGTCACAAAAATGAAATATAAATTTTTAAAAATATTATTTTTAAAAAAAATAAAAATATATATAAAAAAATAATTAATCAAAATTAAAATTGTTAATTAAAAATTAATAACAAATAAATTTATAATTATAAGAAATAAAAATGTCAACAACCGAAGAAAAACCCAAAAAAAAAATAACGGAAGGAAGAAGATCTTCTTTAAAGACAACTGATACAAATCCTCATAAATTCCTAAAAATTAAAGAAAAAAGACATAGTGTAAGTTGGGGAAAAAGTGACACTTTTCAATTTAAACAAATGAAAGCAACATTTCAAGAGAGCAAAGATGTAGAAATACCCCTCAAAGAGAAAGACGCAAAAGAAACGAAGCATAAAGAATTTGTGGAAAACAGAAGAAAAAGTATAAAAGATGAATTTTCTTTAGTTAAAGAACTTATGAAAAAAAATATTATTGAGGAAGAAGACGACGAAGAAACTAATGATGAATTAAAAAAAAATACTGATAAAAATGTTCAATTAGGCCATGATGCTTTGAATGAACAAGAAAGTGAATCAAGTAGTTCTGATGAATCCGAGGAAAAAGAAAAATAAACAAATTTATATAACTTTATTATTATAGTTTACTTATAACTTATTTGTTGAAACTTAATAAATTTATAATAAGTTTATAATATATGAAAAAAAAAATATATTATTTAAATATTAAATAAATTAATAATTAATATAAATTATTCAATATTTTTATTTCATTTTAAATTAATATTGACTATTTTGGGGATTGGGGATTGGGGATTGG
>JAJJKP010003841.1:0-12901 GCA_023805685.1 Ostracodinium gracile
AAATTTTTTTTTAATTTAATTTTTATTTATTTAATTAAAATCTAATCATATTTAAAATTAAATTTAATATTTATTATAAAATAAATCTATATTATATATAATAAAAGAACTGACATTAAAAATATTTAACTATGGTGACAGGCATCTATAATTTCTTAATTTATTTAAACCTTCTGCTATAGCTCTTAAAAAGCAATCATGTTTTCTTTGTAAATATAAAATTGCAATAAATAATTCAATGAGGAATTCACATATCACAAAATTAAATATAAAACTAAATGATAAGCATTCAACAAACGCCCATTTTTGATATTTCCACACTATTGTAAAACCAAATGAAATATAATAAGAAAAAAGGCATATAACACCATAAATTATCATTCCAATTATAGCCAATTTTTTTAAATTTTTTTGAATTATTTCCCATTCTTTAATCATAATTAATTGTCCTCCCCCTGTTACTAGTTCAAATAATCGTCTATGCATTTTAGTTGAAAATTTGAAAAAAAATGCCAATAAATAAATTGTTGCATCTGTTGACAGCATAGAATAAACTGAATATTGAATCATTTTTACTAAAGAGGATTCTACCGCATTTTCATCAGATGTTAAAAATACAGAAACAAATATCATTAAAACACTTAATTCAGTCATTAATAATGTCAATTTTTTCCATCTTGGGTTAAAAATAGAAACTATACAAAAGGAATTAATAATTATAGAACGGCTTTTAATATTTAGTATTAAAAATTCACAAAAAGTAAGTTTAATATCAGCAAATTTTTGCACTTGTTGTCTTCCGGCTTCTTCTTCGTTTTCAAATTCTTCTGGTAAATAATTATGATGATATCTTGGATTTGGAATATCGTTATCACTTTTTTTAGTATTTCTGTTATAAAAAAATGATTTTTTTTTTGTACTTTTTAATTCTTCTTCTGCTGTTTTTTTCTTGAATTTTACATTATCCACGAAAAAATTTTTTCTTTTAATAGGTTTTTCAGTTTGTCTATATATATCATCTTCATCTTCTTCATCTATACTTAAATCTTCTAATGTATTTTTATTATAATTCAAATTTTGGATTTTTTTTTTTTTCGTTTGTCCGAAAAATTTATTGCTTTTTAAATTTTCATTTGAGGTAATTCCTGCAGGACCATTATCTCTCTCATCTACGAAATTTCTATGATCATATCTATTTCTCAATTTATTTGGTATATATTTGAATTTATTTCTTTCTTCATCATTATGATAATGCATATAAAATTCAACAACTTCTTCTTTGATATATTCTAAAAGAGCTTCTTGATTTGTAAATTTTTTGTCATATAAAATTAAAATTGTCAAAAATGTTGCATATAATATAATTAGTCCAATAAAGATAAATCCTCCTAAAGAATTTAAATAATTAGGAAAAAAAAAGAATATTCTTGGTCTCAATAAATAAAAAAATCTTCCATTGGGATTAAAAGTAGCATTATTCGGAACAAAAAATGCTGCGAATTTTGTTAAATGAGAGCTCTTATATATTATATAATTTGTATCATTAGTAAAATTAAGATATGTAACTCCTGTATCATTGAAATCAGTGTACAATTCATCATAATATTTTGGAGTAATATTATGAACTCTATAATATAATTTAATTCTTTCTTCAATTGTACTATCAGTAACATTTCCATTGGGCATAATATATATAGGATCTGCGAAGATTTCATCATCTGGGCCTTTATATACATTTGGATCATACATACTTTTTTGTAAATTGAAATCTTCTAGGAAATAATATCCAGAATATGGTATTGCAAATTTAATAGAATATGCATCTTCGCATCCCGACATACTTAAAAATTTTCCTGTTGTAGTATCCATTAGTCTCAAATCTATCAATGGCCCTGTATTATTTCTTAATATTGTATTATTATAGGCAAACGGGAAATAATAATATTCTATGAAAAATAAATACAAGTAATAATTAGCATTTTTTAATCTTTCGATTTCTATATAATTAACACAATTCATAAATTCAACATAAGATTTATAGTTTTTTTTCCTTTCTTTGAAAAATGCAATTTCATCAAATCCTCTTTCTATTGGTGTTAAAGCAATATAAAAATTCTTAGATTCATAGAAAAACGAGTTTCTAGTTGGCATATATTCATTAGCTATGTATTTCATTAATTTAATCAATTCTTCTTGTATATATTCAAAACCTTTTCTATATTCTTCCATTGATTCTTCAGATAAAGAAATATTTCTTACTTTTAAACCAGTCAAATATTTAATTTTTCCTCTTTCTTGCTCCATTAGCATCATTTCATATGAATAATAATAATCTAAGAAATCAAAATATTCAGCCGTATTATTTAAAATTGAATCTTTATATTGATTTAAAGCCAAAGATAAAAAAGTATCTAAATTTAAACTAAAGAAATTTGGATCTTGAATAAATTGACATGCTCCAAAATATAAATTATGAAAAGTTTCAAATTCATAATATGTTATATTCTCCTTTATATCTCCAATTAATTTAGTAAATATATCATTATAATAGCTTTCCAAGGTTGCATAACCATTTTTATCAACATGACAATTTCTTCCAATAAATCCTGTATCACAATGACAATTAATAAATTCGTCCATTATATCACAATATCCATTGTTATTACAATAATCTAAAGTACATTGTGGATCTGTTTTTGTCATCATAGAAGAATCTTTAGAAGGTTCATATTTAGTTTGATATAAAATAGGCTGTATAATTTTATAATTATCAATACCTAAACTCATTAAATATTGACTTCGATGATAATATATTAAATCAGTTCTTATTGTAGGTAATTCATATAATAAAAGAGCATCTTTTAAATTATATATTCCATTAGTTGGAGAATTTGCTATTACTATATCTTGTTTAACAACTGTTGTTGCTCCATAGTTATCCCTTATAACGCATGTAATTGTAATTGTACTACTAGGTAAAGCATAATATTCAACAGTAAAATTTGAAGTTGTTTCATCTTCTGATGACCATCCTCTTAATATTCCGGGTTGTTTGACACCTTTTTCTTGGAAATAAAATATATATAGTAAATCTTTGGTTGTATCATCATCATAATTTTTGCAAGTTATTAAAAAAGTAGTTGTATTATATATACCTACTTCTGGAGCAATCGTAAATTTTCCATTAAAAGGATATGAGTTCATAGTTAATACAAAAGGAACTGAAACATTTATACTTTTCCCAGGAACATCTAAATTGTCAGCAATTATGATTAAATTGACTACATATTTTTTTGCAAGTTCAAAAAAAGTATTATCGACAGATGTAGGATTTTGTGTTATATCTCCATTAAAAGGAGTATCAAAAGGGAAAACCATATTAGTGTCATTATTTATTTCCCTTGTAGCATTAGGATCAAATTCCCACATAACCCGATAACTTATAGAAGTATAATAAGTAACTAATGCTTCTAACTCTTCAAAAGTTTCTATATCAATTGGAATACCTTCAGGATAATTGAACAAAATAGCATCAGCCTCAAAAGGTACACAATAATTTGGTATTTTAGGACTCTTAGTTAATCCATAGTCTTCACAAGCATCAATGCAAATATGTAGTTCTGGAACAAGATTTAAAGGTCCAGTACATGAAGTACAATTATTGTAAAAAGGACCTGTACAAGTATAACACGTGTAATGACAAGGCCTACATTGGTTTATATCATCTCTTGGATAATATTCAACAGGGCAAGTATTTGTACAAGAACCATCAACAACATTAATATATACTGTTTCTTCTGGGCAAGTTATACATGTATCTCCCATGTCACCAGGATATTCGCAATGTGTTGTAATTGGTTTTGAACAAGTATCACTAGATTCATTATATACTTCACCTTCTTCGCATAAAGTCAAATCTCTATAATTTCCGTTATTGGTTGGATCTACTATATTATAACCTATAAAACCAGTACGTCTTGTGACAGTCCATTTATTTACTAAATGAACTTCAACATTTGCTTCTCCTCCTAATAAATTGATTATTGTATACCTATGAGGAGCATTTAATTCTGCTTCATAATCTTTAATTTTAAAATCATTTTTATAATATGCAATTAATCCTGGGAAAATTCCGGATGTTTTTCGAAGTTCCTTATTATAAAGTCCATATGATTGTAAATCAATAGAAGATGTATCAATAAATTTTACATTATATTGTTGCCATAATTTTAACTCTCTTAAAAAAACAAATCCATATGATTCATAAGTATTTTCATCATTTATTATTTTTAATGTTGTGACTTTTCCTATTCTATTTTCAGGATATTCTCCAATAACTAAATTTTCTTCTTTTCTGTTAAAAAAATATTTTGGATATCGGGAAATGAATTCAGATCCACATCTTAATAAATTCCATTTATATCCATATATTTCCTGCTCAATAGTTTCTGTATAAAAAGTTTCTCTATCTTCATCCCATAAAGCATAACATTTAGCCCATAATTTATTTCCAGGTTTAGTATAAACAACTATTTTATTATGTAAATTCCAAGCTATTGTCATTGATTTAAAATTAAAAGTATTCAAATTATAACTATAAGCAAAGAACCAAACTTCTAATGTTGATTCATAAGTCCCACTTGAAGGTACTTTCATAGTTACATCATTTATTGTAGAAAAATCTATAAAAGGCAAATATTCACAATAAGTTTGAAAAGTAGTTTTATGCTTTCTTAGCCAGAATAGTCCATCAAGCATATTACAAGTACATTGTTGATTATTAGATTGAAAACAAAGTGTAACACAAGTATTATCACATGAAGAACAAGGTATATTTTCCGCATCATATTGCACATCAAAAAAGTATGTTGTATCGATACATTTTCTTGAAGAATCTACATATATATTATAATCAGGTACACAATCTACTTCTATTTTTTGTGTAGTTGTTAAATCATCTAGTTGAATGCATGCATTATTTCCAGATAAAGAATAATATATTAATAAGTGATTTGCAGCTTCTGTCGATGAAATGATTGTACCAAAATTACCTTGAATAAAACGATCATATATTCTAAAATCAGCAAAAAAAGCTATTACTTGATAATGTAAACTAATCTGATCTATTTTTACTCCTTCATCTGGAATTTTAAAATCTTCATTAAAAGGAATATCAATTTTATTTACATTAATTGTTAACATATTAGGATATATTTCATTTAAAATTTTTCCACTAACATAATCAGCTACACATATTGGTATCCATGTTCCAAAATATTGATTAAAATTAGTATCTCTAAAAGCCTCCTGACTTTGTACAATAAAAATTAAATTTGTTGTTTCTACATCATAAGCAATATATATATCAGCTTTAAACTGAATTATTATTGCATGTGATGAACCACCTGCTAGAACTCCTTCAAATTTCATATAAATGCAAAAAGTCCATGCAGGTAAATCTTTTACTTTAGTATTCCCATTTTCTATTTTAAATGGTATAATAGTATTTAAAGTTCTAGCTGGTATTTTTAGATAATATCCATTAATTCTAATACATTCCATTCCATTTAATACATATCCTTCATTACATTCATAACAATTAGTAATTGTGGCTGAAAAGCATCTACTACAAGCAGGATGACAAGCTGTAGCAGTAACTAGTCCTCTATCTTCTTCATCTTCTCCTAAAGCAGCAATAAAATATCCTGGATTTTTTTTTCCCCAATCATGATTTATTTCATAATTATAAAAAATATCATTATCTGTACTTTTAAAGTTATCTGTGGCAGGATGAGAAATACGAAAAGTATCAACTCCATATATTATTTCTTCTATATTATTAAGATCCATATGTTGAACACCTAAAGGATAATATAATATAAGACTATTTGGAAATTCAGTAAATAATTCATTATTAAAATCTTGTACCATTCTTATTGTGGTTGTTCTTTCATCCCAAACTCTAATATTTTTATAATATGCTGAACCCCAATTTACATTCGGGTTTTTACAATAGCCTTTATTATCATTAAAATGTCTTGAACAAAATACAATTCTATTAAGTTGAAGATCAGCTCTTGGGGATAAATCATTATCTTGATTGAGAGTAAATTTAGGATTGACTATTTCGAAATTTAAAAATAAATCAATTTGTTTCTGATTTATTCTAGTTCTTATATAAAATTTATTCCATTCATAACTATTTAGACCAGCAATTTCTTTTATTATTTGAGTTTCTTTAAATTGATAATAGAAAATATTTGTTGAAGTATTCAAAAATATTGAATGTGGATCTGATCTAAAATAATATTCTTTTTGTTCTTTTGGATATCCATCTGTACATTCATTTAGCATCAAATCTAATTTTATCCAAAATTCCAAAAAATAACCAGTTCTAAATAAATACTGACTTTCAGAATCAATTTTTATTTCAAAATTTGGAGAATTATAACATTTTGAAAAAAATAAAGCACTTTGAAGATTATATTGACTACTAACACAATGATATCCAATTCTATATGTATTATCTTCACATTTATAATTTATTGGATAATCTTTTAACATAGCTGATGAAGAACCAGGACATTGTTTTGTACCTTCATAACATAAAGAATTGCAAATTCCTTGAGTGGCATTCGTTCCTGGATTTCTCATTTGATCTATCTCGCATCCTCCACTACAGGAAATTTGACCAGATGAGTCCGAGGTTATATAATAATTAGGTAAACAGCATATTGGAGTCCTTTCTTCCATACAATAATATGCATTTAATTCGGTTAAATCACAATCTGCAATAAAAACGCAATAATTTTTATTGGGATCATATTTCATTTTAACTCTAGTTGCAAATTCACATAATGGCATAAATCTAAAATTAGCAGACAGTTCGAAAGTAGCAGTCAAAAATTCAGTAGCTAATGGTAATGTCATAGATTTACTAGTTATAAAATAATTAGTATTTCCATTTTGACTTCTATATTGATATAAATATTTTAACACCCTGGTTTTTAAATCATATTCAACAAAGTTACAAAAAAATAAAACTGAAGGCATTCTTCCAGCTTCTAAATTCCTTAAATTCATATTTCGTAAATATTTATTATACCAATAAGGTATATAATCTCTAAATAAAGTAATAGCTCTAAAATAAATTCTTTTAGTACTTTTTATGTTCATTATTCGAAGTACAGAACGTAAATAATAACCTGAGTCAGTTTCACTAAAATAATATCTCATTGGATAATAAGAAGTAGTAGTTTCACCGTTACTATCTTTATATAAAATTTCATTATTAAGAGTTTTTATACTTAAAGTTTTTTCATCCATACCATTTACATAATATCTTCTATTATAATGAGACATTGCACAAATAATATTAATCCAAACTGCAGATTCAGATGTTTGCTCATCAACCAGATAAACTTCAGCTGCATTCAGCGCTGAACTAAATTTATGCTGTATATTATCATTAGAAACACTATCTGAATAATATCCTTGCGGAAAACAATAGGCTTCTAATCTAGCATTTTTTATAATCGTAATTTGTAAATGTTTAGTCCAACTAATATGAACTCCTTGACTAATAACTGAAGCATCTTCAAAAAATATCCAAATAGACATGGAATAGCTTCCACTATATGCAATAGGCAAACCAGTAAAATTAAAATCATTAAATTTTGAAATATCAATAAATTGAAGGCATTTTTCTTGTGCAACATCATAATATTCACCATCTTCGGTACAATTAACAATGTGATTATAAAAATAATCATCCAACACATTCATTCCATATCTCTGTGAAAAACGAACCTCAAACTTATTATGTTTATCTAATTCATATACCACAAAGTTTTCAAAATATTGATCTGTTATCCATCTTAATGGATGCCATGGTTCCCATTGTTCTAATAAATAAGGAAATTTAAAGCTTTTTCTAAGATTTAATCTACTTAAAAAATCAGCATTAAAATAACACCAATTCCAAAGACGGATATGTTCAAAAAATAATAATCCCCAATCTCTAAATTGTGATTTATCTTTTATTGATAAAGTTGTCATAGTTTGAGTTAATAATAATTCTGTTGCAGTTGTTTGTATTAAGTTTGCTCTTTCCAACTCAAGTTCATGATAATAAGTATTAACATTTATATAATAATTAATTTCAACGAAATCTACAGCACAAGATAAATAATTCCATTTATTTATTTCTATAACTTTAGTTAACTTTCTTGGAACACTTCCATCCGCATTTAAATAAGGTATACAATGGAATTCATATTTATTATTTCCATTAGCTTGGCTTCCTTTTTCTACAACTATTTTATTATGACCATCCCAATAAAATTCAACTCCTCCAAATCTCCCATTAATATAATTATAAGCATACATCCAAAATTGCATAGTATATCTTTTTGTTAATTTAGCAGTTTGCACATTTTCTATTATAATATCTTCACAATTTGCAAAATTTATATAATCCATTGAAACGCAAGCATTTTTATCTGTTTTTCGTAAAATCATTTGGCTATTAGAATTTTTAGCCACACAAGTACAAGAATAAGTTGTATTACCATTTGATACATAACATTCGTTAAAACATTTTTTGCCTTTTTTTGAGGCAGATTTGTAAGTTTTAGGCGGATTAGTTGAACTAGCATCAACACAAAAATCAATTCCACCAAATTGATGAGAAGGTGTTTCATCTGGAACACACTCATAATCATTCATATTAGCACCTATTAGATAAGATGTTTGAAAACAAGCTTTATTAGTCCAAGCTCTCATAAAAAAAGTAGCAACTGGTTCTGGAATATAAAATGGGGTAGTATCTATTTGAGGGTGAAGTCTCATTTCATATCCATATGAAGATATGATATAATCATTATAAAATTTAAGATCCGTAAATAAACCCCAATATTCTTTTTTAATACTAAATGAGTCTAAACTCATATCAGGTTTAACATTAGTAATATTAACTTCATATGAATCTAAAGCCAATTCAAATTTCATCATTGCAGGAAAATAATTAATACCAAAATCAGACATTTCCCTATGATATGCTAGGGAAAAGAAAAGCCAATCTCCTATCATATTTCTAAATTCAAAAACATTAGCAACTAATCTTTCATCATTTACTATAGATAGTCCATATGGCCTTACTGGATCATTATCAGTAGTAGAAAAAACAACAGATAAATCCTCCCCAATTGTAAACATTGTTATCTGATCATCTCCAGAAAACCCAAATGTTTTAAACCAAAAAGTTACAGTTACAGCTTCCTTGTTTTCAATTAAAGTTATTTTCGAAACAGTTGCATCTAAATCTTTGTTTAATAAATTCGGTGATTTAAAATAATGATGGCCTATTGGTTTGCAGTAATATTGTTGAGTTAAATACCAACCAACATTACATTTATAACATCTATCTTTATGTTCCCAAGTAACCCAACAACGTTCACACCCAGTTACACAAAATTCTAGACCATGTACTTCCATACCTTGAATATAAATATCCATATAATTCATAAGAAAACCTCTTCCATATAATTTTTGAACTGCAATTATATCAAATTTTGAAGAATAATTATATTTTTTAAATTTATATTTCCCAGGAGCTATTGTAAAAGTTTCTTTATTTTTAGGATCAATTACTATATTATTTGATATATATTTATTAGTCATAGGAAAAGAATATTTCAGAGCCGATACTCTATATACATAATCAGGATAAAAACTATCATATTGTGCTAACATATTAAAAGAAGCAGCATTACCGTCCCAAATTCTAAAATTTTTATAATAACCTGTTGCCCAATGAAGAGTCTTCAATTGCCAATCTTTACATACTTTATCGCAAAACATAATATTTTCTAGAGTTCCAAGGGTTGGATGTTTTATCTCTTTGGAACGACAAGAACCAGTTTCATCGCCTCTGATATCATGATGATAATAGTTTAAGCAAATTGTAATTATATATCTTTCAACCGTTCTATTATATCTTGAATGTACTGTAATTCTATTCCATTCTAGATGTCTAAATATCAATTGATAATCTTCTTGACTTTTGAAACTGCCATAAAGTGTATGATTATTATATGCGTAACCAATCTTTCTTTTATACTTATTATTTAAATACTCAATATCTTCTGTAGAATCTAATATTTTAAAATATAAATCAACTACATTTGTATGTAGAACATAATGATATTTTTCAGATGGATCTCCAAAGAATTTTTCTCTTAATTCTTTTAATAAATAATCATCATAATACCAAAAATCAATGATATAAGATTGCATTTTTGGTATTTTTTTTTCCATTTTAGAAGAACTATAAAAGCCACTGAATTGCAAATAATAATCAATTCGATCATCTTCACATCTAAAAAATAAATTATATGCTTCACTTAATTCTGTACAAAAACCTCCATCATAATTTAATTCATTTCCAGTCGGTTGATCTCTTAGACAACTCATTGAATCTGTGCAAGGATATTCACAATATCCAGATCTATCATTTACTCCTTGATAAGGCAGCTTTCTATAGTCAACACAATTATCACTACATTGATTTGTCTCTGTAATTAAATAAAGTTCACAACTCATAGGACAATTATCATCATAAACATATTTCATTTGTTCCGATTTAATCAGAGGCTGAATTTCAGTAGAAACTAGATCAATTTCTTTATATTTATTATTTATTGGAGGTAAATTTAAATGAACAAAATTTAAAGGAGGAGAAACATCTCCTATAATATATTTGGTTTCTGTAGTATTTAATTCTAGATATATATCTTCCGGCGTATATTCATAAGAATATCCTTTTATTTTATAAGTATTTCCATAAATTAACTGAGTGAATGGAAGATAATATAATAATTCATAAAAATTTGAAACTCCAGAATAATCAAAATACATATATTGCATATGTGTTGGAATATATTCTTTAAATAATGTTAAATGTCTTATATATACTTTTGATAATGAATAATTAAAATTTAAAAATTGCAAAAAAAGAGTATTGTCATCATATATGATGGACTTAAAATATTTATCATTTGTAACATTTACACATACTAATTTTCCTTCTTCATCTTCAAAAGTTCTAAAAAAAGGTTCATGATATAAATGATCTTCTCTATATTCAGTTTTCCCATTGATGACTGTTTTTAAATAATATAATCCATGATCAAAAGATTCGGCACAAGAAACATGTACCCAGTGGCCATCAATAGTTTTATCAATTTCATTATCAATTAAGGTCTCAAACATATATTCTTTTTGGCTATCACTAGGAACACTAAAATTTAAATAGTAATTTTCATGAGGGGTGAAATTCCTATAAACTGGACCTTTTCCTGGTGCAGGCTTAATTGCATCTTCTTTTCTATATTTGGGATCTTGAATATCAAAATATACATGATCAGTAACATTTCTAGAAAAAATATTTTCATGAACATGACAATACACAGAAAATTTTCTTACTCTTTGTATCATAGTAATAACAAATCTATTTTTTAAGACAACATGATGCAAAACATCTTCATTTTCAGGCTCAACCTCCAAAGCCCTAGGTCGTTTTAATGGATCGGGATCTCTATATCTGCTTAATTCCGTATCTGTAAAAAAAATCCAAAATCCTAAAGTTTCTCTGTCATTGAAATCTTGTCCATCAGGCTTTACTGATACGTTGAAATCTTTAAATAATGTTAAATCAACATATCCAATGTCACAATATCCATCATGAGGCTTCGAAGTTGTACTCAATACATTACATTCTCTACAATAATTCATTCCAGCTGCATTCAAATCATCTTGATAACATTCTGTACAACTTGTATGACATGGAGTACAATTAAAATGATTACATGTAAAACCCATAAAGCAATCTTGATCTTTTGAGCAATTAACTAATAAACCATTTTTGCTTCTTATCATACTAAAATTAAACGGAGTTCCTGTAATAGTAGTATTATCTGTTATTGTAACTCTATAATTAGATAAAACTAAATTTCCTTGAGTTTGTGAAATAAATTGAATTGATAAATCCGGATCTCCCTGAACAATTAAGGGATCAACTCCTTCAATATTTGGCCCGTCTCTTGAATATCTAAAAATCAAGGTTGCATTTTCTGAATTAGTTTCTTGTGGAATCATTAATATAATAGCCCTAATAAGTTCATTAGCCGTTAATGCAAAAGTACCTATAGTGTGATTCACTAGGCCATTTTCGCTTACTAAATTAATATTTACTTCCATATCAGTATCAGCAATCATAGGTATTGTTAAGTTAATTTCAAAATCTTTAGTATGAAAGGCTCTTATAGGTGAAGGACAAGTAAAATTAATACCTTTTATAGTATTTCTGAATAATTTTGTGTCTTCAAATTTATTATTCATTTCCAATGTAGAACCAATATTTCCAATACCTTTGACAAAAGACCCAAAAAAACTCTCTTCATCATTACTATTATATATTGGATCTTCTTCATATTCTGGCATTTTTTCACATTGAACCGGTCTATAATTTAAGCCATATTTGGGAGATCTAAATTTTGTAGTTAAATTTGTGAAATAGCCTAAATCATAATAAAAAGATTCGTTTGTAATTCCTTTGACTTGAGATCTATTGAAATTTGGATCATATTGAGAATGATGATCAGGATATATATCTATTGTACATTTTATTAGCGTTTGAGTAAGAAGAAAAAAAAACAATAATTTTGTTAATATATATTCTTTTTTATAGTTTGATTTTATTGAATTAGCTATTATTATTATTTTATATATTTTTTTTATTTTCAATTACATAATTTTTATTATTAAATTTATATTATTTATATTAATTATTTTTTTTCTTTGGGGGTTTGGGTATTGGGGATGGGGGTTTGGGGATTGGGGA
>JAJJKP010003842.1:0-12856 GCA_023805685.1 Ostracodinium gracile
CCCCAATCCCCAATCCCCAATACCCAATCCCCAAAACCCATAAAAATTATAATTATAAAATAAAAAAAATATAAAAATTTTTAAAACAATATTCTTTTTTTATCAAAGATTTTAAATTATTAAATTTAATAATGAAAGAAATAATAAATAAGTTTTTAATTATCAATGATAAAAAATATTAAAAATTATTTTTTATCATTGAGCCATATTTTGGCTAATTACTAGCTCAGATTATTAATAACCTGTTCTCTTATTTTTTGCTCATATTCATCAGAATAATAATTCATAATTTCTTGAGAATAGAAATCAGAGAATGATTTTAATTCTTCTTCTAAAGATTTATAAGTAGATTTCAATTTAATCAATTTTTTCAAAGTTTTATTTTCAATTAATTTTCTTTTATAACTCTTGAAATCAGCAAGTAAATCATGAATTCTTTTTACAATAGTACATAATATTTTTTCATAATGTGCGTCATCGACACCACTATAGTTAGGCCTATCTAACAAAGGTATAAGCGCGTCTAAATTAGTATTATTTTTTATTATGCTATCTAAAGCATCTCTAGCATTAGTTATTAAATATTGTGGTAAATTTTTATTTAAACTTAATTCAAGTAAACGATAAGGAATATTATAATATTTCACGTTTTCATTAATACCTATAGGTAAATCTTCAACTAATCCATTAGTTATATCCGGATTAGGATACGAGGCCATAAAATTAATTGCATTACAAGTATATGATATAGTCTCCGGTTTTTGTTCATATAAACATAAAGCTAATACTTTATGACCTCCTAATCTTTTTATTTGTTCAGCTTGCTCTTTTGAATATTGTGCCAATGTTGATATTAATTGTAGCCCCACATTTCTTGATGGGCCTTGATTTGTTTCTAAAAATCTTATTAAAGTTTCGCATTTTATTTTTGCGCTTACTTGGTTAGTATGCCCACTACCATGTTTAGCTATGTTATACAATAATGAAAGACAATTTTGTTGACATATAGGATCTGCTTTTCTTATAGGATTTTCTGTTGCATTTCTAATACTATAAATATTAGCCTTTGTTGCACCGGCTATATTTTCTTCTAATAATTGATTATTTAACGAATTTATTATTTGTGCAGCCTTATCTGAAGAATTTTGTGCTATATAACTTAAACATAGCAATACTTGTCTTCTTAGCATTGTATCTTTAGTTTGTAAATAATGTAAAATAACACCAAGAGTTTCTTTTTCTTCACATAATCTATGTGTATGACTATCTGAATGTTTCGCTATGTTTGACATAGTTAAAACTGCTTGTCTTTTTAATTTAATATCAGGCTCTTGTAAGCATAACGACAAAGGCTCAATCGCCCCCGCATTTATTACTTCTCTTGCCAAATCTTCTCCATTCATACATATTTTTTGTAAAGCACTTGCAGCAAAAAGTTTTACTTCCCCGTCACAATCTTCTAAACAAGATACTAAAAATGTTATAACTCCACCACTAACGACTTTTGCTGCAAGACTTTTCCATTTAGATAATTTACCTAATAATCTACAAGCGGTTTTTTTATAGAATCGATTTGAAGTTTCTAATGATTTTAAAATTAAATTTAAAATATGTCCATTATCATCGTTTACAACTTGACTCGCTATTTCTTCATCTGCACCGGCTAAAGTACCTATTGCCAGGGCTGCATATTGCTTTATGGAAATAACTGGATCTGTTAATAATGGTCCTAAAAGTCGGATTGCATCCAAACGTTTAAGGAGTTCTACATTACGATTATCTTTTCCACCAGCCAAGGCTGCTACAGTTTGGACAAAAATTACTCTTGCTCTTTGATATTCTTCAAATGGTTGTATAACTGCTCTAGACATTTTTTTTAATTATTAATTAATTATTAATTATTAGTTAATAATTAATTAATTAAATGTTTGGTTTTTTATAAATATAATTAATTTTTAGAAATGACCTCGAGAATTAGTGAAATTTGAAATAAAAAGGAATTTTTTTCTATTTAAATTGAAATCAAAATATTAATATAAAACAATGTCAAGATTAATTACTAATATACTTATATGTATAATTACAATAGAAGCATATGGAGTACATGCTATTCAAAATCATTTAACACGTAATTTACAGGAGACTATACAATTAAAGTTTATAGATGCTAAGAATTTATTTTACAATACAACCGGCAAAAAATGGTCATTTGATATAAAATATGAGATAGTTTCCCAACCAATTGACACATTTTCTTCATTAAATGTATCAATATATCACGGTGGAGCCTCCATTGCTTTATGTACACCTAATGATGATTCTATACTAAAATGTTTGTCTCAAGGAAAATCCCAATCAAGTACCGATCTAGTTAAAATAAAAAAAGATTCCGGTACAGCTAATATTATATGGTCAAATTTGAGTGAAGATGTCTCTATTCTACTAAATGTCAATATGGGTTCTTTCGATTCAGCTTATGATTTAGAATTCATTGAAAATAAATGGAATTTTGTTTTCAAAGCAGGTGAGACTTATGCTGTCAATTCTATAGTAACAATTAATGTGAAAATGGTAAGAGGCTCTTCGACAACTTTGTCTCTTGCTAACTGTTTTATAAGCGGTACAAGTGGTAGTACTTCAAATGTTTATAAATGTGAAGTTGAATCAAATAATCAAAATTCAAATGATTTAGTTTATATAACTAAGGAAGGAGAAGGAGCTAGTGTTATATGGAAACAAAATATTTTGACTACTGATCAACAAATTATTCGTCTTGCTGAATTAACTTTTGTAAAGGCATATGATTTAAATTATTTAAATAGTAAATGGTATTTCAAAATTAAAATAGAAGAGGATTTACCTAATCAATGTTTATTGGCTGTTGATGTTTTATATGGTACCAGTGCTTATTCAGCAATTTGCGATTATGAAAATAGAGTATTGTCTTGCAGAGTAAATTATGCTTCTTCTCAATCTCAATCTAATTTAGTAACATTAGTATATAAAAAAAATAAAGGTAGTGTTACTTGGAAAAATTCAATAAATGATCTATCAATACCTTTAATTACAAATTTGAATTTTAATGGAGCCTTTGGGTTATTTTTCACAGATAAATGGTCTTTTATGATTAGAGCGGCTTCTACTGCTACTCTACCATTAAATTCTAAGGTTATAATAGATATTTTACAAAATGGACAAGATACTACAGCTTCTTGTTTATTTGTTGAACTAAATGCCAAAAATTTAAATTTATCATGTATATCTGATTTAGAAACACAAAGCAAGACTGATACAATCACAATAAAAAAAGACAAAAATTCTGGAACAGTTACGTGGGATTTTGATGAACCTATAGTAATAAGTGAACAGGCAAGTCAAGAATTATTATCATTAGAATTTTTAGAAGCTTATGATATGTATTTTAATAATAAATGGATTTTTAAACTAAGTGGAAAATATAGAAGTGCAATAAAAATTGGATATAAGTATATTTTGGATATTCTTTATGTAACAGATGATAAAACAACACATTGTTCAACTGCCTCATGTATATCTAAAAATGGAACATCAAATGCACAATTATTTATGTGTACTTGTGATTATGAAAACCAAGAAGAAACAGACTTAATTATGATAAGAAAAGATAAAAGCGAGTCATCTACAATAACTTGGACTAAAGGGATTACCGAAGATTATAATATAATCTTAAAAGCATCTTTAACTTTAGTAAGAGCTTATAATTTACAATATATTTCAAAATGGAGTTTTAATATAGAATTTGCTGATGCAGTTTTACCTATTGGATCTAAACTTGTTATTGATATTAAAAAAAATGGGGCTTCAGAAGTAACAAATTGCACAACTAATAGTAATAATCTTATTTTATGCAGTCTGTCAGCTACTTCTTCAACCTTGATTAGTTTAACTGATACTAAATCATTAAAATCGAGTGTAGAATGGAAACAAAATTTGCAAGATGATTATAGGATTATTTTAAATACCGAATTATATTTTGTGGATGCATATAACATGATTTATAATGAAACTGATCAAAAATGGCATTTTTTGGTAAGAGTTACAAGCGGTAAGACTGATAGTAAAGTAATAATTGATATTTTATATGGAGTTGAATATTCTACTGCTACATGCATTGCTGTAAATAGTACTGTATTTCATTGTGTTGTTAATGAAGAGAATCAAAGAAAAACAACTTTAATTAAAGTATATAGAGGACTAGAATCAACTGTTTCATGGAAAAAACTTGAAGAAGATAAAAGTATTGGATTATTAACTGATTTGACTTTTGAAAAAGCAGTTAATTTAAGATTGGATCCTGATAGTGATTCCTTTTGGCTTTTTGATATATATGTTTCAAATAATGATATTCCACAAAATTCTAAAATAATAGTAGATATTATGGTTACTCAAACTAATGGGAATTATGATATAATAAAAAATACTACATCCAATTGTACTTATTCAAATGGAATAATTACTTGTATGGCAGAAGTAGAAAAATATTATAGATATCGCCATACTATAACTTTAAAAACAACAAAAACAATAAATTCTTTATCAACTGTATTACATTGGAATAATGTAAATGGAAAAGAAATTTTACCAATAACTTTAACGTATACATTAGATTACGGATTTTGCACAGATATAAAAACTGTGAATGGCAAACATATTTTTTATTGTGGTGTTATTCCAAATTATAGAATACCAAAATATACGGAATCATTTATAGGTATTATGATTAATGGTGTACAAAAAACAAGCTTTTGCAAAGGAGAAAACTATACCTTTTTAAAATGTGAAATAAAAGATGAAGACTATCCATCAAATATAATTGATAATATATATGTACTTAAAGATAAAACTGAAGAATCAACAATAACATGGGTTGGTATACAGGTTGATCAAAATTTATTTCCAATTAATTTAAAATATGTATATGCTTATGATGGATATCCAGTAACACAAGGTGAATCTACTAGTCAATATAGATTTAAAATTTTGGTTGAAGGCGAAAAATCACTCGAATATCAACGTTTTGTTGTTCCAATTAATCATAAAGTATATTATAAAACAAATGCAAATGACAAACGTGAACAGTATGATGTTTCAGCGTGTGAACTATTGAATGGAGTTTTATCTTGTTTGTGGCTCTGCGAAAATCCTAGAATATTTTTAGAATTTGATGATTTTAATTTAATGCTAAATACAAATGGAGATACCATACATTGGAGTAATGGTGGAGACAAAACAATAGAAGAAAGAATTTTTTATAATCTAAATTACAACGGTTTAAATAAATTAGAATATGATGATGAAAACGAATGTTATGTAATTTCATTAAAAGTAAGTGGAAACAATGATTATAAGAAAAAAATAATTGATATTAAATTTGGAGAAGTTAAAAGTTGGATCTTTTGTACTGTTGAAAATACAAATCTTATTAATTGTATTTCCGAATCGAAGGAATATAGCCCTGATCCCGAAATTAAATTAAGTAAAACACAATATTTGGGAAATGTTATATGGGATAACATAAATAATGATGTATCACTTCCATTTGTAAATGATAAAATTATAATAGAAATATCTAAGATTTTTGATTTAAAATTTGATTCAGATAAATGGAAATTTAAAATTAAAACAAAAGATGATATTACTTGGTGTGTAGATTGTGAAGATACTCAAGATTTAGCTATTTTAATAAATGAAGAGGATGGTGTAGCCAAATGTACAAATAATAATGAATTATTAGAATGTGAAGTTGATTCAGAAAGTCAAGTAAATACTCAATTAATAACATTAAGTAAAAAATCTACTGGAAAAATTCAAATAAAGAAAATGAATAACCAAGGAATACCACTTAATGTAGGATTTAAATATATAAAAGCTTATGATTTAAAATATGATAATCAAAAAGAAGAATGGTCATTTATAATAAACGCAGAGACTAATAGTGGTAATACCATACCAAATGGTTCTACATTTAGTACAGATATCAAAATATGGAATAATAATGCATATAATAGTGATTTGGCTTTTTGTACTCAAAATGGGGCAATAAATAATAATAAAATAACTTTATTATGTAAACCACAAAATAAAGTTCAACAAAATAACTTAATCTCATTAAATAGTGAAAAATCACTTTATTCCAGTATTTCTTGGTCTGATTTAGATGAAAATATTATTGTTAATGCAGAATTAAATGTTAAAAAAGTTGCTAATTTGAATTATAATTCTGGTAAGTGGAGTTTTGAAATGATTCTTAATGATTCTTCTTTACCCATTAATTCTAAAATTATGATAGATATATTATATAAAGATCAAGATGCAACAGCTACTTGTACACTTACAGAAAATAAAAAATTTTTATGTATTACAGATGTTACAAGTCAACAAGAAAATGATATTATTTCAATTTCACCAATAAAAAAATCAGGTAGCGTAACTTATACAAACACAGAAAATTTAATATTTCCTATAAATATCCAATTTGTAAAGGCTTATGAATTAAGATTAAATAATGAAAATAAATGGGAATTTAAAATAAGTGTTTCAAGTGATAATCTCCGTAATGGACAATCTCTGATAGTAGATATTAAAATAGATAATAATTATGATACGGCAAATTGTATTTATAATAATAATGTATTATCATGCATTGTTAATTATAATTCGCAAAGAATTAATAATGAAATAAAACTAAGAAATAATAGAGGAAGAGAATATTTAATATGGTCAAATTTACCTGATTTATTAGATATTTATATGTCATATGACATTACTTTTATTAAAGCTTATGGTGGTTTCCATGAAAACAAATGGAGATTTAATATTTATCATGAACCATATAATCAAATCCGTACATTTAATAATATAAATGTATTATTAGATATAATAGTCAATGATGAAAGATCAACGGCTTTATGTCAAATAATTAATTCAGAATTTTTAAATTGTGTATCAAGACATGATAATCAAAATGAAAATGATGAAATTCAAATTACAGGAAATACGTCACCAGATTTAGGAACAGTATATTTTTCTCAAAATTTAAATAATCCACAAAAAACTTTTGAACCAGTTCCTTTAGAAATAAAATGTGAGTCAGTTCAAGGTTATAGAAAAAATAATAAGTTAGAATTCTCTATAACAGGAAATTTAGCTAATGATATTGATTATGAAATTGGAGATGAAACTATTACTGAAATTGAAATTAAAATAATAAAAAGTAATGGACAAGAAATAGAAAGTAATACTATATGCTTAACTAATAATATACAAACACAAAAGAATAGTTATGTATATTTATCATGTTATGTAGAAGAAAATGTTATGGAGAATGATCAAGTACTCATTAATGTTGATGAGAATGGAGATAGTAATTTTGTAAAATTTTTACCTGCAGAAAGCATTTCAATTAATATCTCAGATATTAATAATAATAATAATAATAATAATAATAATAATAATGGAGAAAATAAAGGAGGAAACAAAGATGGAAATAATAATAATTCTAACATTGGAAAGACAATTAGTATTTCTATGTATTCTAATATATTGGTTATGATTTTATTACTTATATAGGTCATTATTATTAATTAATTAATATATTATGAAAGAACCATTAATTAAATAGAATAATTATAATTTAATAATTTTTAATTTGAGTTAATATTTTTTAAATTTTTAAAATCAGTTGATACTTCACTAATATTATCAATCAAATTATCTTGTTTTTTATTATCTTCAACTATTTCTTCTTTATTTTCATTATTAATTATATTTTTATTATTATCTTTAATATCTTCGTTTTCATTATTAATTAGTTTTTTCTTATCATTTTCATTTTCATTTTCTTTTTCATTTTCATCTTTTTTTTCGTTTTCATTTTCGTTTTTAATTTCTTTAACATTTTTATTATTAAATCTCGGTGTTATGACATTTTTGCCTTTATTATTTATATTATTATTATTTTTCGTATCTTTAACAGTATGTATATTAGATGAGCATTCCGTATTTTTTGTATCTTCGGACAATAAATCTTCCAACAAATTTTTTTCTTCAGTTGTAGATATATTATTACTATTTGTTGATAAAGTTTTATCTTTGAAATTATATGAATAAATTGTTTTAATGTTATGATTTGTGATATTTCTTCTTTCGTTTGTTTTTTTGTCTGAATTTGAATTTGAATTTATAGTCGAATTTTGTTTTCCTCTCGAACTAAAAATTGGAGTCATATTTTTCCTATCTATAACAATAGGACTTGATGATCTATAATCATTATCATTTATTTTATTTATATTATTTTGATATTTTTCTGTATTTATTTCAATTTGATTATATGTGATTTTTCTATTTCTCGGAGGTATTATGACTCTTCTCAGAGTAAGATTGGGTCCCTTATTTTTTTTATTTTGTAATTTTTTTACGCTTCTTTCTCTTTTTATTTTTTCTTCTTCTAATTCCTCATCGATTTCCTCCTTTGTTTTTACTACTTTTTCACTCATATCAATTGGAATTTTTTTAACTAAATATCCAACTCCTAAACTCAAAGATGCAATTAAACCACAACATATATGTTGAAAAATCGATAATGGCTGGGTACGAACCGCCCTTCCCCCAAAAGTTACTAATACAACTTGACCAAATACTATAAATCCTTGGACAATTATATAATATATATTATCTTTAATTCCCTCAAAGATATCAAGTTCTTTCGGATTTAGTTTTCTTGCATTTATAGAATTAAATACTTGCAAAAAAACAAAAACATCGAAAAATATAGTAAAATGATATCCATGTTGATCATTCCAGT
This sequence comes from Ostracodinium gracile, assembly GCA_023805685.1. Classification (NCBI taxonomy): domain Eukaryota; phylum Ciliophora; class Litostomatea; order Entodiniomorphida; family Ophryoscolecidae; genus Ostracodinium; species Ostracodinium gracile. Next base: position 8,843 of record JAJJKP010003842.1, read on the forward strand.
CATAATGTTCTAGTTCTCTATCAGAATTTACTCCAAAAAGTGCATCACCTTTAAATAAAATAAATAATAAAATAATAATTTGAAATAACCCTTGAGAAACAATGTTTACTTTCATAAAAAGAGTTAAAATACTTGCATTTCTTTTATAAGGTTTTCTTTCCAATAATTTATCATTCGGTTTTTCTGTGGCTAAAGCAAGGGAGGCAAAACTATCCATAATTAAATTAACCCATAACATTTGTATAGCATTTAACGGCGAATCTTTTAATATTAATCCCCCTAATAAAGTCATAAATACAGCAACAATATTTGTAGTTAATTGAAATTGGACAAATTTCCTAATTGAATCATAAACATTTCTACCGAATTTACACGCGGTGATAATACTACCAAAAGAATCATCTAATAATAGAATATCAGCAGCTTGTTGGGCAATATCCGTACCTCTAATTCCCATAGCAAATCCAACATGGGCTTCTTTTAATGCGGGGGCATCGTTGGTACCATCGCCTGTTACCGCAATGATATTTTCTAATTGTTTTAAACCAAAAACTAATAAAAATTTATCTTCAGGAGTGGCTCTTGCTATGACTCTCAGACGTTTTGTAGTTTTTTTGAACATTTCAACATCATTTAATTCTATTGATTTTATTTTATGTGTCTTTTCATCGTAATTTTTTGTTAAATTACCCGATAGTAAACGAAATTGTTCCCCTTCGAGTGCAATAGGACTATCAAAATCATCCGAAGATATTTTATCAAGTCTTTGTGTAGTAGATTCTTTTCTTATATTATTTGAAGAATAATTTCTATTTGGCCTTAATATTTTATTACATATTGCCCTAAATTTTTCTATATCTTCCAAACCTTCATTGAATTGGTCATCAGTGATAATATTTGAATCTTTTGATATAGCTAAAGCTGTCATAATATTATCACCTGTTACCATACGTACCTTAATTCCTGCTTTATGACATTTTAATACACTATTTGGTACTTCGGGTCTCAATTGATCTCTTATACCAATTAAAAATTCAAAATTTAACCCGTTATACAAACTTTTATAAAAATCAACATTTTTTTCTTTAAACATGGTATTTGCGTGATTAAATTCAGAAATTGATATTTTTTTTGAAGCGAAGATTAGCGTCCTTTTTGATTGGGTAGAATATTTTTTGATAATTTTAGAAACTTCATCTTTATATTTATCAAACATTTCGTATACAGTACTTCCTGACCTTATACTTGTTAAAAGAGGGAATACTTTTTCGTGTGCACCTTTAAGATATAATTTATAATTAAATCCAGTTTCTTTAATTAAAGTACACATAAATTTATTATCTGAATTAAAATTTAAAACATATTTTTCTCGGTTATCTTCTCTATATAAAATATTTTTTTTTTCATATCCATTATCTATCATATAATTGTATAAAGCTTTTTCAGTCATATCTCCATTTAATACTTTGTTTCCATTAATATCCGTGGTTTCAACTACGGTCATATTACTACTGAAATTATCGAAAAATAATTGTTTTTCCTGTGTTGATAAAGTATTAAAGGAGATATGACTGAAAAAGCTTTATACAATTATATGATAGATAATGGATATGAAAAAAAAAATATTTTATATAGAGAAGATAACCGAGAAAAATATGTTTTAAATTTTAATTCAGATAATAAATTTATGTGTACTTTAATTAAAGAAACTGGATTTAATTATAAATTATATCTTAAAGGTGCACACGAAAAAGTATTCCCTCTTTTAACAAGTATAAGGTCAGGAAGTACTGTATACGAAATGTTTGATAAATATAAAGATGAAGTTTCTAAAATTATCAAAAAATATTCTACCCAATCAAAAAGGACGCTAATCTTCGCTTCAAAAAAAATATCAATTTCTGAATTTAATCACGCAAATACCATGTTTAAAGAAAAAAATGTTGATTTTTATAAAAGTTTGTATAACGGGTTAAATTTTGAATTTTTAATTGGTATAAGAGATCAATTGAGACCCGAAGTACCAAATAGTGTATTAAAATGTCATAAAGCAGGAATTAAGGTACGTATGGTAACAGGTGATAATATTATGACAGCTTTAGCTATATCAAAAGATTCAAATATTATCACTGATGACCAATTCAATGAAGGTTTGGAAGATATAGAAAAATTTAGGGCAATATGTAATAAAATATTAAGGCCAAATAGAAATTATTCTTCAAATAATATAAGAAAAGAATCTACTACACAAAGACTTGATAAAATATCTTCGGATGATTTTGATAGTCCTATTGCACTCGAAGGGGAACAATTTCGTTTACTATCGGGTAATTTAACAAAAAATTACGATGAAAAGACACATAAAATAAAATCAATAGAATTAAATGATGTTGAAATGTTCAAAAAAACTACAAAACGTCTGAGAGTCATAGCAAGAGCCACTCCTGAAGATAAATTTTTATTAGTTTTTGGTTTAAAACAATTAGAAAATATCATTGCGGTAACAGGCGATGGTACCAACGATGCCCCCGCATTAAAAGAAGCCCATGTTGGATTTGCTATGGGAATTAGAGGTACGGATATTGCCCAACAAGCTGCTGATATTCTATTATTAGATGATTCTTTTGGTAGTATTATCACCGCGTGTAAATTCGGTAGAAATGTTTATGATTCAATTAGGAAATTTGTCCAATTTCAATTAACTACAAATATTGTTGCTGTATTTATGACTTTATTAGGGGGATTAATATTAAAAGATTCGCCGTTAAATGCTATACAAATGTTATGGGTTAATTTAATTATGGATAGTTTTGCCTCCCTTGCTTTAGCCACAGAAAAACCGAATGATAAATTATTGGAAAGAAAACCTTATAAAAGAAATGCAAGTATTTTAACTCTTTTTATGAAAGTAAACATTGTTTCTCAAGGGTTATTTCAAATTATTATTTTATTATTTATTTTATTTAAAGGTGATGCACTTTTTGGAGTAAATTCTGATAGAGAACTAGAACATTATGACTGGAATGATCAACATGGATATCATTTTACTATTTTTTTCGATGTTTTTGTTTTTTTGCAAGTATTTAATTCTATAAATGCAAGAAAACTAAATCCGAAAGAACTTGATATCTTTGAGGGAATTAAAGATAATATATATTATATAATTGTCCAAGGATTTATAGTATTTGGTCAAGTTGTATTAGTAACTTTTGGGGGAAGGGCGGTTCGTACCCAGCCATTATCGATTTTTCAACATATATGTTGTGGTTTAATTGCATCTTTGAGTTTAGGAGTTGGATATTTAGTTAAAAAAATTCCAATTGATATGAGTGAAAAAGTAGTAAAAACAAAGGAGGAAATCGATGAGGAATTAGAAGAAGAAAAAATAAAAAGAGAAAGAAGCGTAAAAAAATTACAAAATAAAAAAAATAAGGGACCCAATCTTACTCTGAGAAGAGTCATAATACCTCCGAGAAATAGAAAAATCACATATAATCAAATTGAAATAAATACAGAAAAATATCAAAATAATATAAATAAAATAAATGATAATGATTATAGATCATCAAGTCCTATTGTTATAGATAGGAAAAATATGACTCCAATTTTTAGTTCGAGAGGAAAACAAAATTCGACTATAAATTCAAATTCAAATTCAGACAAAAAAACAAACGAAAGAAGAAATATCACAAATCATAACATTAAAACAATTTATTCATATAATTTCAAAGATAAAACTTTATCAACAAATAGTAATAATATATCTACAACTGAAGAAAAAAATTTGTTGGAAGATTTATTATCCGAAGATACAAAAAATACGGAATGCTCATCTAATATACATACTGTTAAAGATACGAAAAATAATAATAATATAAATAATAAAGGCAAAAATGTCATAACACCGAGATTTAATAATAAAAATGTTAAAGAAATTAAAAACGAAAATGAAAACGAAAAAAAAGATGAAAATGAAAAAGAAAATGAAAATGAAAATGATAAGAAAAAACTAAT
>JAJJKP010003843.1:0-12495 GCA_023805685.1 Ostracodinium gracile
AGTCACCTACTATATATGACAATTACAATAAAATAGAAGAAGAAAATTTGAGAAATAATTATAAAAAAAAATATGATATGAAATATAATAGAGATGAATTACAATATAAAATATATAAATGAAAAATAATTATTATAAGTAGTGAATAAATTTCCCCAGGTATAATACCTTTTAGAATTTGGTTGAAATAAACCGAACTATCCATATATTATTAATTTAATAATATCGAATATAGTTATAATTCTCTATGACTTTCCAAATAAAATTCCATTAAATTCCTATCTATCCATTTTTCATCTTTATGTTTTTTAAAAGGGGGAAAATAACCTATATTAATTCAGAAAAGTTAATAATAATACACTAATACACTAATAATAAATAAAAATAATATAATAAATATTAAATTATTATTATAAAATTCATATAAATAAAAATAATTAAAAATATTTAATATTTTAAAAATAAATCATACCTTATAAATGAATTAAAAATTTTATTCTTTTTAAAAAATGGATAACCCAGAAGAAGGTAATTAAAAATATAATTTAATAATATTTTTAATATTTTAGAGGAAGATTATGAACAGAAAGCAAAAGATATTTTTAACTTAATAAATACTTTTCGTAAAAACCCCCGTGATCTTGCTAAAAGACTTGAATTAATACGTACATATCTTGACCCTGATACAAATATTCTGAGTGAACCGAATAAAATTCAAATACAAATGGTAGAAGGTGATAATGTATTTAAAGAAGCGATTCAATTTCTAAAGAGTCTACCACCATTAAAACCCCTCCAATGGGACCCAAATTTAGCCCGTAGTGCCCAAGAGCATGTCGACGACATAGGCCCAAAGGGACTACTTCTTTATCAAAGTTCCGATGGAACCGAACCAGAAGATAGAATTTCAAAATATGGTAATTATGTAGAGAGTCTGGGAGAAAATATTGATTTTGGTCCAAATGATGCAATGGGTGTCATTATTTCTCTTACTTTGGATGATGGTGAAGAAGAAAGACCCCATAGGGAAAATTTATTTAAACAAGATTATCAAAAAGTTGGAATTGCTTGTGGTCATCATAAAACAGAATTTCAAATGTGTGTTATGGATTTCGCTTTTGATTTCCAGCCTTTAAATGCTGGTAATGAAATGAAAGTTAATATGAATAGAGAAGATATGATGAATAGTTCTAATTATGCAAATCCTAATAATCAAAATAACCAAAATAACCCTAATAATCAATCACCTTTAGTTAAATTATCTTTAGAAAATGATGATCTTAAAAATAAAGAAATGTTAAATCAACAATTGGTTTCAAATAATGTTGTTGGACCAAAAATGAATGTCGGAGTACCCCAGAATAATTTTGGAGGAAATAATGAAATAGATCAATTAACTAAAGATACTATGAATTTAATGAATAATATGAAAGTTGTTAGTAAAAAAGTTGAAATTGTTACAAAAATTACTTATACTTATGAAGACGGTTCTACTAAAGTCGTTACTCAAAATGAATCACATGAATTTAAAGAATAGAATAAAAACAATACAATACTTATTTATTATATTTAAAAAAATTTAATGCAGAAAAATGGTGGAAATTAACCAGAGCATTTGTTTATGTGTATTCATTTTATTCCGTTGCAAAAAAATTTTGTATTCAATATTGCCAAATAAGAAATAATTTAATAGAATTAAGAACACATTCTATTGATGAAGAAACTTCACTTTTACAAGAATGGGTTTTATCGTTAGAAGAACCGTGTTGGGAAGAATTTGAAATTTTTATAGATGAAAATTGTGCATTTGAAAAAGGAGATAGTAAGAATAAAATAAGAAAAGAATCATTAAAAATTATTGCAATTATTAAAAAATATGTGGAATATTTAATTTCAGGAAGTTCAAAATTAAGCAAAATACCAGAAAGAATACAACAAATAATTTATGAATATATCAAAGATGGTGCATATTTTCCGAAAAAATATTTAACAACTTTTCAAATAAGTAGATTAAATTTTGAATTTTATGGTTCAACGAAGGATTTGACTGATGAACAATCTGCCATGATTTTAGCTTTTTTATTATTATCAGTAATTGCATCACAAAAAATATTATGTAATATAAGAGAAACAGTAAAACCATTTAAAAATTTAGCAAACGTAATTATTTCTACTAAATATATCGCTTCTATATTACATTATTTAACTAGAGATACATTTAAAAATGATTTAGAAAGTATTGATGATATATATTCTTTATTTAATTATTATAGGAATTATCATATAATTAATAAACATATTGAAAATGATGACATTAAAGATATAGCGAAAGATGATTATTTTTTTGAAGGATTACCTAATGCAGATAAAGATGAATATAGTCAATATTTTATTAATGAAGAAGAAATTGAAGATTTTTTTAAAACTAATAATTCCTTTGTTGAAACTTTTAAAAATTATATATTTATATGGGCCCTAAAATTATCTAAATTAATTAAAGAAAAATTTTCTAAAAAAGATCCCAATTTATTACCGAGAAAACCTTTATTAAAACCTGAAGATAAAATTTATAATGAAGAAGAAGAAAAAAAGAGAAAAGAAAAAGAAGAAAAAGAAAAAGAAGAAAAAGAAAAAGAAGAAAAAGAGGATGAAAAAGAAGATAAAAAAGAAGAAAAAATAAAAGAAAAAAAAGAAATAGAAAAAAAAGAAGATAAAAGTGAAGGTAAAAAAGAAGACAAAAAAGAAGAAAAAAAAGAAAAAACAAAGAAAGAGAAAAAAGAAGAGAAAGATGAAGTGGAAGAGGAAGATGAAGAAGATGAAAAAGAAGATAAAAAAGAAAGTAAAAAAAAGGATAAAAAGAAAAAAGAAAAAAAGAAAAAAGAAAAAGATGAAACAGAACAAGAACAAGAACAAATAATAAAAACGGAAAGAAAAGAAATAAAATTATTTTATGTATAAATAAATATATTTTTATTATTTGAAAATATTTTTATATAAAAAAAATAAAAACAATGAAAAATAATTCTGATCTGTTTTGATTGTTGTGAACATTTTTATATTCCTTTTTTTTTATTTTGGATTAAAAGCATCAAATAAATAAAAACATTTCCTACAATTATGTGCTTTTTATACTCAAATATGTTAATAAATTTTTGAAAATCAATCTTTATCTTTTTATATTTTATAATGATAATTCAACATTTTTTTAAAAAATGTTATTAGTTTTTACAAAATTAATAAAGTCAAAAATAATTATATGATTACTATTCTTTATATTATAACTAATATTTTTTTAAGTTTTTTAATTACAAAATTTAAAAAAAATGATAAATGAACCAAAACAAAAAAAAGGAGTTGATGAATTTGCAGAAGAAATAAAAGAAACATCAATTCGTAAACATTATGAACCTCCAAAACCATTTTCAGAAACAATGAATTCTCAAAATTTTTTATATTGTGATCCTCCCGAAATAATCCTTCAAAGTAAGTTCATATTATAAAAATAAAAATAAAACTATTAAAATATGAATTTGTAGATGTCGAAAAAAATAAAATGTATGAAGTACCAGTAAAAATATATAATTTATCGAAAACAATAAAGCGTGTAAATATAAAACACCCTCACGGTCTTTTTAAAGTAGACACAGATAAAAAAAATAAACAATCTTTAATAGTTCCAGGTATGCATTTAGAACTTTTGGTTATTTTTGAAACTGATCAACCTATTCCAGAAGATCAATTTTCCGAAATAATAGTAACAAGTGAAAATAATTTTAAATTAATTATACCATTAAAAGCATATCTTCCACAACCTTTGGTCCAATTTGAACCATTAATAAATTTAGGATTTGTGCCAGTTGGCACAAAAAAAATTGATGTTATTAATTTTATAAATGATGGAGCAAAAGCTGCAAAAATAGAACTGATTTTAAATACAAAAAATGATGAATTATATATAGATAAAGATTTTTTAGAATTACCGAGTTATGATAAGAAAAAAAGTGAAGAAAAAAGAAAGCAAATAGTTACAGTAATTTTTGAGCCAAAACAAACAAATAATTTACATGAGAAAATTGAAGTAAGACAAATAAGTGATGATAATATAAAAAAAGATTTGGGTTTTATTGAAATAATTGCAACAAGTGTTGTACAACAAATGTCCATAGTATTCGAGGAAGGGGGGGGACCCCATACGGATATTAATTTTGGATTATTATATCATGGGCAAAAAAAAGAATGTTGTGCATTTTTGGTAAATAATGGGCCTAAAGAAATGTTTTTTAAATTTAATTTTCATCCTGATAAATCCAGGAAAGATTTTAATGAAAATTTTAGTGATGAAAATTATGCATGTACACCGGAAGAGGCCGGACTTGAAATGACCCAAAGAGTATTAAGTACAGATCCTATATCAGGAACAATAAAAGCATATAGTCAAATTCCTATAAAATTTTTATGTAACACTAAAAAAAAGAAAATAGAAAAAGGATGGAAAGTGACTTTATGTCCTGAATATGATTTAATTAATAAAAAAAATAAAAACAATTTGAGAGATAAATTATCTATTCCCGAGCATTTTCAAAGTTTGGCTGCAGTAAAATTTGAAGAAGTAACCACTAATAAATTAAGTATTATAGAGAATGAAGAAGATTTTTGTAAGCCTATTAGTGTTTTTATGGAAGTTAAAGCAATATTTCCTGATATTACCATAGATAAAACCGAAATAAATTTCTGGGAATGTAATGTTAAAGATAAAAAATTAATAAAACTTACAATAACTAATAAAAATGATGAATTACCTGTTGATTTTTGTTTTAATAAAATACCCCATTTTACCATTGAGCCAAGTTCTGGTAGTATAAAACCTTCTTTAGGAACAAATATTGGACAAATTACCATCAATATAATTTTTCATCCTGAAAATATTGGAAAATTTTCTGAAATTTTAATTATGAAATACATAAATAATATGTATGAAATACCTATTAAATTATATGGAATATGCAAAGGAAAACAACAAATAAGTGATACTTTACAAAGAATACAGTCTTCTAATCAAAATATTAATAAAAGATATTTTGATTTTAAACCTAAAAAAAATCTTTCTGATTTATCTGAGGCTCAATTAGTTCCGGATGAACTAGCTTTAGATTTTACAAAAAAAAATTTTGTGAGAATTGACCAAAGTACAAGAATACAAAAATTTTATAAAAAACAATTAAGTGAAATTATGGAAAAAGCTGGGCAAAATATTTCAATAAAAAGTACTATTGATAAGGCAAATCATAAAAGTGAATTAATAAAAAAATTCGAAGAAAATTTTAAAGTATATGAATATATTAGCAATAAAAAATCTTTGGCAAATTTAGAACTAGTAAAAATGAGACAAGCAAGGAAATTATTAAAACCAATGAAAAACTTAGGAATAGAAAGCAAAAATAGAAATAGGTCAGTCGAAGATTTATCAGAATTGAGAGGAAACAGATTAGAATCTCCTAAGTTAAGACTTCCTGAATCAAGAGATAAATTATGGGTAATAAAACCTATAGGTCAATATGAGCCAATATACTTGGAAGATAACATTAAACAATCAATAGGAAAAACTCCTGAAGATATGCCAAATGAAGCATATAAACAAAATAAAAAAAATTTATTAAATATTTATAGAAAAAATAAAATTATTGAAGAAAAAACAGGTGATATACCTCGTACTCACCAAGAAATAAGAGAATGTAGTTTAGAATTAACTGGAGAAGAATTACAAAGAATTCAAGTTGGTTCAAAAGAATTAAATTTTGGACAAATTTTCAAAAATTCTGAAAATTCTAAAACTTTTTGGATGAAAAATAATTTAAGGACGCATATTTTTGTCCATTTAGATATAGATCCAAATTATCCCGACCTTTCGCGTTCATTCCCAAAAAGTCATGTTATAGCCCCCGGTGAGTTACAAGGTTTTAAAATTACAGTTTTTTCAAATGTAGTAAAAAATAATGTATATCCAGTAAAATATACTATCAATTACAAACATTCTTTTAAATTAAGGGTCTGTGTTGATATAATATTAGCAAAGTTAGAAGTACAAAATAGTTTAAATAAATTCGTTTTTAAGTATGATAAAATTGATAAAGATAAAGTTGATATGAATGTAGTACAAAAAATTAGGCTATTTAATAGTGGTAACGCCCCTACTGAAATAAATTTTGATGAAAATAAAGAAAAAGCATTTAAAATTAATCCTATGAAAGATACAATTTTACCAAATCAAGAAAAAGAAATAAATGTTATATTTAATCCTTTTGAAAGTACTATACAAAAAGAAAAATACACAGATCAACTTAAGATGAATATTATAAATGGAGAACCAGTCATTTTCCCAATAGAAGGAATTATTCCTTTATGTCATGTATCTTTTTATAATTTAGAAAATGAAACAATTATTTTCGAATTAGTACATACGGGGGTACCAACTTCAAAAAAAATTTTTTTAAAAAATGACACATATAAAGTTACAACTACTTATTTAATAAAAAATCCTTTACCCGAAAATTTTGTATTTCATGATACAGTAGGATATTTATCAGATAAACCAAAACAAATTGAAATAGTTTTTACATATTCCAATCCTAATCCAAATTTTAGTGCAGAGATACCAATATTAATAAGGGGAGGAAAAAGTTTATTATTAAAAGTAAAAGCAAATATTGTACAACCTGAAGTTATAATACAAGAAGAAAAATTTGATTTCGGTGGAGTTTGTTACAATGAGCCAAAAATTAAAACTTTAACATTTACAAATAAATCAAAATTACCCGCTAATGTTTTCGTTGATTTAAATACGGATTTAAGATACAGAGATTTTAAATTATCTTTAAATGAGCAATTTCAAAGTAAAAATTTATTAATAAAACCTGTTGAAAAAGATAAAAAAGATGAATTAGAAGAAGACGAGGAAGAAAACGAAGAAAATGAAGAAAGTGAAAATCAATCAGACGGTGATGGAATAAATAAGGAGGATATAAGAGAATTTACTTTAACAATTCCTCCACAAGAATCAATATGTTTTGATTTTATTTTTTTTCCAAATTCTTTCGATAATGAAATTTTGCATTTTTATACAAATTTTAAATTAATCGGAGCGACCCCCGAATATTCGGGACTACGCAGAGAAATAATTGCACAAAAAATAGATTCAATTGTAACAATAAGTGAAATGGTTGTTAAATTTCCAAAAACTTTTATTTATGATAATCAAAAAAATTTTAAAACGAAAGAAATAAAAATAGCTTCGGCTCTAAAAAAAGTGGCACTCAAATGGTATTTTAAAACAACTGAAGAATTCGAAAATGAAGGAATATTTTCTATAATTGATAAAGAAGGTTTAATTCCTGAAGATCAAGATTTTTTTGCAAAAATACAATTTTCTTTTACTCCTAGAGAAAAAAGAGAATATAAAGCACAAGTAATTTTAGTAGTTGTGGATCCGCAAGGAAAAGAAATAAATAAAACTATAAGATTGGAAGGGGAGGGATTATTTCCTAGAATTTATTTTGATAAAAGAGAATTAATATTACCTATAGTACCTTTAGGAATGGAAAGTTCGATTAGATTTAAAGTTAAAAATGAAGGATATGAAAATGAACAAATTAAAGCAGAATTTGAAATTTATCCACAAGGAGTTTTACCAGTTAAATTTAATTTTCTTGAAAATAACAATATAATTGGATATTCTAAAAGTGAATTAAAATGTGAAGTAAAAATGATGTCAAATAAACCAATTACTTTTACAACTAGATTAATATTTTATGATACTGAGGGAAAACAATATCCCATTATGGTAGCGGGAACCACTGATAACTGCATTTTTACAAATTATTCGTTTTTTCAAAGAACATCTAGAAGTACATATGAAATAATTTATGATAAAGAAACCAAAAATGTAAATATCAGAAAAACTACTGCTAATAAAGATGAAGAAAAAAATGATGATGGTGATGATAAAAAAAGTGAAAATAATTCTTCCAGTTACGTTGGCTCTTCTGTAGGTAAAAATTCTATAGCTTTATTAGGGTATAATAAAATAAATTCTTATATAATTGAGAGAAATTGTAAATATATTAAAAAATATTTGAAAAAAATACATTTAGATGATCAATTTAAACAAAATAATTCATTTAAAATATTCCCAGATGATGTAGTTAAAACAAATGGAAAAGTAATTTATATTCTAATTAAAAATTTGATTGGTAAAGAACCACCAGGTAAAATAACCACTTTAGAAAATGATCTTAATTTAAGAGCTCTTCAATTGAGAGAACAATATTGCCAATTAATTAGATTTTTACAAGAATGTGGTGCTTGTTTAAACACAGTTTTTCCTGAATATCTTCTAGATTTTAATTTGTATAAGAAATATATAGCTTTAGACCAAAATAGAGCAGGTATATTGGATGCTAAATGGGAGAAAAGCAAAAGTTTACCATTACAATGGAAATATTATCATAGGGAATCTTGGGTTTTATTAGTATATCAAATTTTAAAAGTTTTTTATTTATCAAGAGTTAATTTAAAATCTTTATCTTTGGCTTTAAAACATCTCCCAAATGAAATACAACAAAAATACACAACTAGTAAAATACCTTCTTCTAATCTTTATTCAACTCCTGAATTTACTATATTACGATGGTTAAACGCATGTTTTGAATATGTCAATCCATATACGCAAAGAGGGGAAATTTATTCTTTTTCAAAAGATTTTTCTGATTCAAAAATATTAACTGCTTTGGTATTATCATATTTTCCAAAAGAAGATAGATCTTTTACTAATAAAAGAAAACAAACTCAACATGAAGATAAAATGATCTATTATCCAGCATTATTAAATATCCTTAGAGAATATGGCATTTATACCCATATTAAAAAATTCCCTTTATCTCCCAATAGTATGAACTCAAGAGAAATTTTATTATTTCTCACAATGCTTTTCCAAAATTTTCAACATTTCTACCCAAAAGATACTATACAATTTTCATGTATTTTAGGTGATTCAGTAATAAAAGCAATTACTTTATTGAATCCTACTAATAAAATATTAGAATATTCAATTAAATATGAGGGAAGTGATTGTTATTCAATTCAACAAGGAGGTAGTGATATAAAAATAGAACCAGGAAAAGAAATAGAATATCAAATAACATTTAAATCAAAAATATCAAAAAGTGTGGAAGGTAAAATATATTTTATAAACAGAAAACCAGGATGGTCCTCCCAAGCTGCCCCTATCGTATACTTATTAACATCCAAAATCACTGGGAGAAGATCTATTGATTATAAAATTATTTCTACCAATTTATACAGTAGATTTTCTTATAAATTACATGTTAAATTACCTTTTCCAAAAGAGAAAGGAGAATTTGATGTAATTTTGGAACAAAAGAAAAAATATGTACAATCATTAAAAAAAGGAGCGAAATCAAATATAAAAAATTTTAATTCTGAATTAATTTATAAAGCTTTTAGTATAAAAGGAGAAGAAGATGGAAGAGGTACTATTAAATTTAGTAACGCAGAAGGAACTTCGGATATAGTTATATATTATTTACCAGTTGAATTAGAAACGTATGAATGCAATGTTATTTTTATAAAAGAAAACGTGGGAGAATTTCAATATACCATCGAAGGAAGAGTTGAGAGACCGGTGCCAAAAAAAACCGAAACTTTTGAATATATTTGTTCCGTTGATGAAACTAGAGAATTTTTTTTGGCATTAGATATAGATAATTATTATCTCAAAAATGCTGTTGAACAATTAATGCCAATGGATAACGCAACTATTAATGGGAAATCAATTACTAATAAAATGCTTACACAAAAATTAATCCCAGAAAAATTAGTTTTCAATGTAGAATGTACAAAAGTATTTTTTACTTTACCTCAGTCTGTTTTTCCTGGTGCAATAGAAGATCCTCCCTCGGAATTAAGAAGATATCCATTAGCTGTATTTCCGAATCAATCACAGTCTCAATCTCAATCAAATCAAAATGGAAAAAATTATATGTGGTTAAAAGTGAAATTTATGAGTAAAAGTTGTATGGTTTACGAAGGTGAAATAACCGTAAGAAATATTGAAAAACCAAATGATGTTAGAATTTATAAATTATATGTGGATGTAAAACCTAAAGATATTAAAGCAACTTTAGAATTTTTCTGTCCACTGAATGAAACTATTGAACAAAAAATACCAATTGAAAATAAAAGTGATATTGATTGGGTGATTAAATCGGAGTTAAGTGGTGATACAAATGGATATTTCAAAGTTGATGGTGAAAAAAGAATTATGAGACATAATATAAATGATATAGTTTTAAGTTTTAGTCCAAAAGAAAAAAAAACTGTAAATGGATTATTAAAATTATATAATGGACATACTGGAGAAAAATATTTCTATACTTTAATAGGAAATGTTGAAGATCCTTTAGCAGATGGAAATATTGATATACTTAATATTAATGCAAAAGAAACGCAAATAAGAATAATACAAATAAAAAATGAATTAAATAAAAATGTAACATATACAGTTGAAACTGATTTAGATGAAGTAATCAGTGGTGAAAGTAAATTTACGGTAGATGCAAATGAAACATATGATTATGAAATAAAAATAAGACCTTTATTAGGTAAAATTTATTTTGGTAGAATTATTTTTAGAGATGATCAAAATAGTTATAAATGGTATACAATCAGAATTGAAGCAAAAAGCAAATTACAAGCAAAAATGATAGAAATGAAAACAATAATAAGAAAAGGAGTATACATTGAATTAAATTTAGAGAATCCTACAAAAGAAAATACTTTATTTAGAGTAGATTTTGATCCTAATTTATTTTTATTTGGAGATAGAGATGTTAATGTTGAAGCAAATTCTTCTAAAATATATAGATTATTATATGCTCCTTTAAAAGTAGGAATATGGGATAATGTCATGCTTCATATATACAATGATAAAGTTGGGGAATTTTTATATAAATTAAAATTAATATGTGAGGAACAACCTGTTATAATTAGTAAAATAATAAAAGCTGAATTAGGAAAATATGTGGATTATCCAATAATGTTGGAAAATCCTACACAAGAAGAAGTTGAAGTGAAATATACTAATAGTAAAGTAAAACAATTTCAAGTTTTACAAGAAAGAATTATTATTCCTCCAGGAATACAAAAAGAAATATTAATTAGATATACTCCTAGTTTATTAAATGAAGAAGAAGAATGCCAACTAATATTTGACACAAAAAAAATTGGAAAATGGGAATTTTTATTAAGAGGAATGGGAATCCCTCCCACTGATATGGATTTAACTTATGTTCGTACATACGTAGGGGGTGTCACCTCAGGACAAGTCACTTTCAAAAATCCATTAAATGAAAAAATTGTTGTCACAGTTGAATTAAAATGTGAAGAATTTCCGGATGCTTTTTCTCTGTTTGGAAAAAGGAATAAATATCAAAATTGAATCTTTAGGCTTATTGGTTATTCCTTTTACTTTTAAGCCTTTGACATTAACGCAATATTCAGCAAATTTATATATTTATTTGAATAAAAATATTTTTTGGAAATATCCAATTGAAGGAATAACTGAAATAAAATCGAAAGGTATTGATTTTTATTTCAAGACAAAATCAAAAGTATTATATGAAACAAAAATATTTTTAGATTTATCAAATATACCCGAAAAAGAAGTTGAATATAATGATTTTGGATATGTTTTAAATATTCATGAAGAAAAATATCAATCTTTAATAAAAAAATGTTTAAGTATTACTTTTGATGAAAAAGTGATTAAAGAACGTAAACATTTTGAAAAAAAATTACCTTTGGATGTTAAATTTTACCCATTAAGACCATTTAAAACTGATGTTGAATTTGTTTTAAGGAAAAAATCGGGAGGACAATGGATATATAATATTATACTGGAGTCGACAGAGCCGGATCCAGATGATATTATTCATATAAAATCTTCTTTAGGCAAAGAATCTTTTGTTGCTTTTAAATTACAAAATATTTTTACAAAAGATGCTAAATTTATTGCGTATTTTTCTCATGATAGTTCAAGTGAATTTAGTGTTACCCCGAGGGAGGGTATTTTGGACCAGAATGGAAGAGAAGGAACACAATTTGTTGTTTGTTATTTACCTGCTGAATATGGTAAAGTTAAAGTAGGAAAATTAATAATAGAAACTGATGAAGTTGAATGGATTTTTGAAGTTAGAGGAACACATTTTGAATATAAACCACCAGAAATCAAAAGGGGAAATTTTGAAATATATCAATGAGGGGAAATAATGAGATTTTTATATTTTTTTAATTATAAACAAAATAAATATTAATATAAATATTATTATGATATTTTTTTTATATAATATTTTTTTCATTTAATTTTGATATGGGGATTGGGTATTGGGGATTGGGGATTGGGGATTGGGGATTGGGGGATTG